>JARGYA010000178.1:0-278195 GCA_029204335.1 Mycena vulgaris
TCATAGAGTTGGTCGAAACGATACATCAAACGGACCGCGTTAGGAGAACGTTGGTCGGAGGGGAAATATTCGCTGATTGCCTGACGGAGTTTATAAGATTAAGCCGTCCGTATAAGTAAAGATCCAGTCTACACGCACGAAGAGTTGAGGCCAAAAGATTCGCTGATTGCCTGGCAGTGTTTGACAGCGTCGGACTGATGAAGTTCCAGTCTATGTACAAGGTCGGAGGAGCAGAGCTTTGATGTCATCAATGATGCATCAGCACTGCCACTGATGCGCTGAAATGGCGCCATCAACTCACCGCCCACCCAGACTGTCTGAAGACATAAGCATTGAATCGGTGGACCTTCGTGTACATGTACGGCGTTATATATCATCGCGTTTCTAACCTCTTGAAACAATTATTACTATACATACAACAGCACCCGCCGCGCCCGCGTACAACATTATATTATAAAAAACCTGTGTGACCTTGAGCATGTCGTGGATGCAGAAGAATGGAGGGCCGTTCGCATCTAAGTCGCACTCGTACTTTCTCAACCTCAAACTCCAACTCTCTCCCTCACCACTCCAACTCTGTCTCACTCAGGAGCCAAGAGACGCGGCGCTACCGCACGCGGATCGTGGCCTGCTCGTACGCGCGCAGCACGTCCTTCGCCTCGTCATCCTGCATCGCGAGCACGCGCATCGCGTTCCCGAGCGAGTCGCGCGTCACGATCAGCGTCTGCTTCGCGTCTGCTGCGGGGGTCTGCGTCTGTTGCGGCGGGATTCGCGTCCGCTGCGACGGGGCTGGACGGCGCGTCCGCGAGCTTGGTGTCGGCATACACCGCGTCGAGGGCCGTGTCTGCCTCGGGGACAATCTTGTCGGCCTGCAGGAGCGCGTCGACGTGCCGCGCCGCACGGAGCGCTACCATTTTCATTAGCAATAATTACACGAACGCCAGAGCCGCGCACCTTGGTAATGCGACCACGCGCGCCAGGCGCAGAAGAAGAACGGCAGGTTGGGGATGACCGCTGCCAAGATGAGATGCGGGTTAGAGATTTTTGACGGACCGAATTTGAGGGATACGCACGGATGATCATGAACGGCGCGGTGAACGGGGCGATGATGAGGTACGTGTAGAATCTGCAGCGAGTTAAATACGGCGGAGCCCAAGAGAGAATGTACATACCCCCTGTTGTGCAGCGGTATGCGCCGCTGGAGGAGCGCGCGCAGGTCGGACAGCGCAGCCGGCGCCGACGAGACGCTGGGCGGGTATACCAGCGGGACCTGGCACGGTATTCCAAGTCAGATGCGGATAGATACCCAGTATTCCGTCCATTGAGCTGACCTTGAGAGCCTCCCACGCCTTCTCCGCCTCCGCCCTCTCCTCCCCCTTCAAATCATCCGGCACCTTCGCGGGCGGCGCGTTCTTCACGTTGATCCTCTTCAGCGCCGCCTCCTCAAAATCGAGCCGGTCCAAGAAACGCTCCCCAAAGTCGAACACCCGGAACTGTATACCATGAAGCTTAGATGAAGGACTCGAGTCGGAGTCATGGCACGCACCCGCCACGAGCCCGCCTCGGCCTTGCCCCACCCAGCCCACGTCTTGTCGACCTTGAGCACGGCCCGTTTGACGATGCCCTCACGCGGGAGCCACCCCGGCGGGGGCGGGGGCTCGTTGGGCGTCGGCGGCGGCGGCGGGGGGACGATCTTGAAGCTGTAGTATGTTATTATGCTCTGCGGAGGTGGCCCGCGCGTGAGGGGAAGAGCCACTATGCGCATCGTTCCCCAGGTCTTGCGGAGGGAGGTCATGGGAGAGAGAGAGTACAGGAAATCCAACGCGTAGTCAAGCGCGTAGAGTGGACATAACAAATTATCCGTTACGTCATTCAGCCCCATCGCGTCAACAAGCGCACACTAAAGACAATAAATTCAGATTCATAGGTTAGGAATTAGGACACGGATTATCATAGCGCAGCATCGCCATCGCCATCTCAGTTGGCGAACCCAAGTCGAGCCTGCCCCCGCTCGGGGTCCGTCATCCGGTGCACCCGGACAGTCGGCCCAGGACCAATATTGTTCATATCCTGCGGCGTGATGAGTACATACTGCTTCTTGTCCGACTGGTTCGCCGTATCGATCTAGCAGCAAACCAGTTAGTCTTCACGCTGCGGATCCCGATGGCGGGCAACGTACCATCATCTTCATGCTGATACGGCGGTTCACGGCGTCCATAAACACGTCGAACTCGTCTAATAGCAATACCACATCAGCACTAGCCCGCGCGCCAACGTCTGAAACTCACCGAGACATCTGAGCGGGCATCCGATAGACTCCCACAGTGATAGGAGGAGACAAATGGTGGAGAACGACTTTTCGCCTCCGCTCAGGGAGCGCGGGTCTTTGTCGCGCCCGCCTTGAGTCGCCGCTTGATCGTCCGTTTGAACCTGCATCCCAGTTAGACTATGTAAGAAGCACTAACCATCCGTACCTTGAGCTGCAGAGTCCCCTTATCGTGGTCGAAGAGGACCTTGCCATAGTATCCCCGCTGCGACAGATGATACCCGAACACAAGCTTGCAACGAAGCGCAATGTGGCGCCGGAATTCTTGCCACCGGTTGAGGCGGACGATCAAAGATGCCTTGAGAGCCTGAGTGCGGAACGATCAACCAAAGAAAGAGAAACGTCCGAACGAGAAACAAACCTTGTTCAAGCTCGTCATCTGTTTCAGATCGGTTTCCGCATTCTTGAGTTTTTCCTTGGCCTTGTTGACCTCGATGGTCATCTCCTCCACCGAGGCACCATGCCTAGAAACGTCAAAAATCAGACCGAACGCAGCCACAAAACAAACGACACGCACCTCCTCTCGCGTTCCTGCAGAGCCTGCTGCGTCGATTTCAAAGCCCGGTCGACCACGTCTGGGGAGCGGGTAGTCTCCACCCGTTCACAGTACTCTTCGGCCTTGGTAGTCCATTCCTAAACAGCGAAGTCACTTCGATGAGATGCAGCAAGCTAACTATATAGTAACGAACCGTAAACTCTTGCTGGATCAGCGCCGCAGTTTCATCGGCCGCATCCACCTTGGCCTGCTCCTCGTCGAGTTTCTTCTCATAATAAGTAACTTGCCCGGCGGCATTCGTCCGTTTGTCAACCGCGAGATCCATTTTCTCCTGCGCTCGCCATGAGTTTCAATGTGGCATCGAAACGGCATCTCGAGACGCACCTTCGCAGCCTGCTTGCGAGCCGTAAAGGCGTTGATCTCCTCCTGGAAATTGTCCCGTTTCGCGACGAGCGCCTTCTGTATGTCATCAAGCCCCGCCTTCTGCGCCGAAAGCTCGGTGAACTGCGTGATATACACGTCTTTCTCC
The DNA here is from genome assembly GCA_029204335.1 of Mycena vulgaris. Lineage (NCBI taxonomy): Eukaryota > Fungi > Basidiomycota > Agaricomycetes > Agaricales > Mycenaceae > Mycena > Mycena vulgaris. Next base: position 3,352 of record JARGYA010000178.1, read on the forward strand.
GCTTCCGCCTCCTATAAACCAAACCACAACCGATGAGGATCTAAACTGCGGGGCAGCAAAAAGGCACTTGCCTTCAGGGCGTCCTTGATCGTCGTGAGCTCCGCCGGCAGCTCCTCGTTGATCTCACTCTGGAGCTCGCCGACATACCGTTTCGCTCGGCGGACGGCTTCAACGGCGTTTATCTCGTCCTTCTGAAATTGACGTCAGCATGTATGGGGGAAGACGCGAGAGCAAAGAGCGTACAATCAGCCCTTCGAGCGTCTTCCTAGTCACATTCCACTGCGTTTGCGCCTGCTTCAGGGGCACATCAGCGGCCTGAAGCTCGCTTTCGACGGCCGTTTTCCTATCGCGCCATCGCCTATGGAACAAAGACCGTTACTAGCCGGTCAGAAGAAAATGAGTGGCACACGGCGTACTGTAACTCGTTGACAGCGTTTCCCGCAAGAAGCATGTTGTGCGTCTGGCGCATGTTGATGGGAATGGAGGACTCTCCTCCTTCACTACACGTCGGTACATCAGCGCAGGCTAAAGGTTGCGTTGCGAAGGGAAATGCACGCACGGGTACCGCGTTACAATGAACTTGTCGAGGGTCCACCCGCTCCCGGCTCGCATACCAGCCAGTATACGTTGGGCTTCAGCACGCTTATGGGCAAGAACGCGAGCTTCGATGCTGGATTTGTTGATCATAATCCGTAGCACGTTGGGGTCCGATATCTAACAAGTGTCACCGGAGAAACTTAGGGCAATGTGGCGGGACCTACGTCGAGTGCACGGAGAACGGTAAGAACATCGGCCGGCGGCTCTCCCTGACTGTAGTCAAACAGATCGGGCTTGTAGAAATGGACAACAGTTCGTCCACTGGTTGGTCGCTGTAAGTTTCGGGGGCGTACTGAAAGAGGGGACACACTTACTTGCCGTGCGCCGAGAGGATCTGCTTCATGGGGCCGATATCTCTCGCGTCCGTGACGGCGAACGAACTCAACAGCTGTCCGAGCTGGTTTCGCAGCAGCTCCGCCCATGTGTTGTCCCTGACCGTGACGTAGATGCCTAAAGGCCCAAGGGGTTTTTCACCGTGCCAGTTTGCCCGGTTGACCTGCTCGACAACCCGCTGTATATCCTTCCCGTACGCTGCGTACCGATCCTGCTCAGCTCGCTGGCAATTCTGCACCGCTTGCTGGCAGGTGGAGACTTCGGCCCGCAGCTCGTTTTTCCGCGCCTCAGCAACATTACCAGCCTCCTTGAAGCGTCGGAGGTCTTCTTCGATTGTCGACTTCCGTTCCTGGATAGCCTTCAAAGCCTCCTCTGCCTTCGCGACGGCATCGCGGGCGCTGCTCAGCCTCTGTTGGGTCTCCGCACGCTTCGACTGGCTGTCTTTCAACAGTCTCTCGTTTTCCTTATCGATGGCTGCCTGATATTCCTCGATGGACTTGTTCGTTGCCTTGAGCTGGACGTTGATTTCTTTGAGGGCATTCTAGAGCAGGAAATCAGTTGCAGAGAGTCGAGGATGGCAATACGACATGCTCACATTCAGATCAACTATATCGACCTTGTTTTTGCGTATCTCGTCTGAGACAGCAGTTTTCTTCTCGTGGAGAGCAGTTTTATCCCCGATAGCGTCATGTTCCTGCTCCACCGCGACTAGCTCGTCGTTGGCGGCCTCCAAGGCTTTCTGAAAACGGTAAATACACTGTTTTGTTCTCACGAATGTCTAATTACCTGTGCATCTTCGATGCTCGTCCGAATCTTGGGCAGGCGCCGGGCCATCTTGGCAGCGTCCTCGGTCTTGCTCTCCATTTCTTTCTTTTTGGCATTGACGTGCGCCCAAGCCAGCTCTTTCTTTAACTCATCGACCTTCTTCTTTTGCTCTCTAGCCTTGGATGCCTCTTCGAACCGGGTGCTCGCTTCACGGAAAGCCGTCCGGAGATCGGGGATGGCTTCTTTCTTCTGGGAAAGTACTTTCGTCGTGGCGGTGATGTTGGAGAAGCAAGTGTCGTATTCCTCAGACAGTTGGGAAAGTTGAGTACCGCGGAGGAAGAACTACGAGGGAGAATCAGCATAATTGTCCGAACTTGGTCGAGACGTTGCCAGTTGGTGTACCTTGTACTTGTCCGTAGGCGCAGATGCGCTGAGGAACTGTCGAGCAGCGTCTGTGCAGAAATCTCAGATCTTTGGAACAACATGAGCGAAGGAGCGCATACCTTGAGTAAGGACATTCATGGGATTATCGACCTGGATGTTCATGTGGTCGCAGATGGCGGCAAGCTCGTCTTTCTTCGTGCTGATGACCTTTCCATCCTTACTCTTGATTTTCCACGAGCTATTGCCTTCCTTGGTAAACCTGCGAGTGATCACGATAGACTTCCCGTATTCCTTAGGCTTGAACGCCTCGTCTCCTTGGTTCTTTATCGAAATGGTGACCTCGGCTGCTCTGCAGGACAGCTCAGTGATAAAATGAATGCGAAAGGCGACTGAGAACTTACGCCTGTCCCTCGCGGATGAAAGATTTGAGGCCGGTGCCACGACCGGTGGAATTGGCTTTACCACCGAGAGCGACTGTTATAGCAGATAACACGGCACTCTTTCCACCTGCAGGGAAAGACAGTCAGCTGGGCGAGCCGAAAGTCTAGGCGTATAACATACTCCCGTTGTGCCCTGGATCCAAATCAGTAAACCAGGACAATAACGAATGTGAGCAGAGAGACGCGCACCGATGATAAAGTTGATTTGAGGCCCAAAAGAGAATGTAAGGTACTTGTGGCACATAAATTGATGCATTTCAATGCCCTCGATGATTCCATGGTCAGCAATACCCTGAGAGTTTGAGTTCAACACGGTCATGCCCTTGAATAGTGCACGAAAAGGTGCTTACGCCGTGGACTTTACGCCTGGCTTCAAGTGCAGCGCTAACGGTTTCCATATTCTCTTCGTCGAACTTGCGGTCCTCCTCCTCGCCATCGCCGGGTTCATTGTCACTGCCTGATTCATCGTCATCGTCGTCGTCTTTGCGACGCGCTTTGCCTTTGCCCTTGGTGGCGCGTCTGGGTGGTGGTGCGCCCTCGTCGTCGCTGTCGGCTGTACGTGCACGCTTGGATGCCGGGGTCCCATCGACCGAGTGGTTCTCGTCATCACTGTCAACGTTTGCGCGACGTTTTGGCATTGTGGTTTGCGGTAAAGGAGCGCGTTTGTTGATTAGTACGCGTGATCGCTCAATATAGCCAAACAAGCCACTCATGGCAATTCCCGCGGTTAATAATAATAGCCGGGAGCGGGTATCATCGCCCGATGAGGCAATCACCGGTCATCAAACGAGCGTGATTTGCATACATTCCCCCTTGCATTCCCCACTCTCCTTTTGATCAGTGACAGTAGTCCCAAGTTCCATGACCAAGTAAGTCCTTACTACGCTCGTTTCTTGCGCGCGCTTTACTCTATCGGCTAACCGCAGTTGATCTTTCCGGAGACAAGGTCTGCAGCCTCTCCGAGTGAATTCTTACGCGAAAGCTGATAGTTCATACAGATGCTTATCCCTCTAACTTCAAACCCAACTTCGATGCTGAGTTCAGCGTGACGATCCAGAAGCCGCTCTCCACCGTCTTTCCCATCTTGGGGACCAACGAGGGACTCTCGCGAACCATTCTTGTTTCGTCCTTGGCCTCCGACTTCGAGACGCTTGCGAACGACTCCGTTGCCGTCGACGGGAATCTGGAGGATGCATTCGCGCGCACTGCTCCCGCAGGAGAAGTTTTCCCGAGACAGGCCTTCAAATACAAAGAGACCATCAAGATCATTCCGGGACTCACGTTCTTGGACGTCGCAGTACATCTGCAAGGGACGTTCACCTGGGATGAGGCAAGGAAGGTGACTCTCTACGAAACTGCGTCTGGTCAGTGCCGACATCAACAGCCGATCTAGAACTTGCAAACTGAAAGGGTTAATAGACAAGGGCATCGTGGTCAGGAAGATCCGACTTTTCGAGGAAGTGGACGGGGGAGCTGCCACCAAGGTCTCCGAGACGATCCAAGGCCAATGCCCCAGTCTACTCCAGTAAGCGCCGCAAGCTGTTCGGGTTGTTCTCTTCTCACTGGGGTTTTCAGACCTATTACCCAAAAGACTGCTCGGGCCGCACACAGGGAGCACATGAACATGTACTCAACTCTCTTCGAGTAAGCTTGCAGCAAAACATAAGAACGAGAGCGAGAAGAAAGCTATGGAGTTCCCAAGGAGTTCTGCTGCGAGATCAGCCGAACTTAGACGGAAAGAAAATCCTGATCTTAGTGTACTATTGCTAAGTTGATAAATTCCCGTCCATCAACGTCGAACTGCATATATGATATAATTCATTGACGCGCCCGGACGCGTTGTTTGCATCTTCGTTGTCTCTCTTTTTATCCACGAAATTGAGTCGCGACGTGCAACGGACGATGGCCATTCCTGGCGCATCAGTGGCAGTGGCCGCGCATCACTGATGGTATTCAAACTCCGCTCCTCCGACCGTTGACTTGAACTCAACTTGAACTTGACTCTCACATCCATTCATCGTGCGCGTAGGCTGGATCCGGACTTCTCGGAAGGCCCCGGGCGTGCGCTGGGCTGGTTTCACATTCGACTCGGAATTATTACTCCTGCCAAGAGCGTACAAGTTCTAGTAATCTGGTTACTTGACATCATGAACATAGTCAGCCTGAGCGGTTTCCTCACTGCTCCTCAAGATAGCGGCATGCTCGCTGCTCAAGATAGCAGTGGCAAGCTCACCTCCGCGGCCTGCGCCAAAGGTCTCTCCACCACCATTTACGAGCGCCGCTATCCCCGTGGAATGACGTGAATATGGCCGCTCCAGAGTCCAGCTCATGCACAGTGTGGGCCCCACAGCATCCATGTCGATTTGGATTTGGATTTCGCACTCCTGCTTTGCGTTTCATGGAGATCGTGCGCGCCGCGGGCTCCGAGTCAAAGTACGTGTACGTGGTTATTAGCCTATTACCTAAATAGCGTGCAAGGTTGGCATCCGGCGTGTCCGGTCGGGGCAAGCGTCAATCGCGCTGAGAAGCGCGGCGGTGCCTGGGGAGAGGGGCTACGAGTGTTGGATGGGGAGGTGGACTGCTCGTTTGGCGGCGTGCCAGTGTGGTGGTGGGATGAGGTAGGTCGTGTGGCGGGGGTGCACGCGGTGTTTAATATTAATATTTCGGGATGCAGGTCAGCTGGCGAGGGGCGGGTGTACGGCAGCACCGCGTACGTGGCGCAGGTGGGTGCATTACTTGCAAACGCTGCTCGAGGAGTGGAATGGGCCACGGAGTCGGAGTCGGAGGCGGGGCGGTAGAGCGCAAGAAGGGGTGGCTGGCGTGACAGGTGTGTCGCGGACGCTGATCGATTTTTTTTCGTCTTTGGTTACCTGCCCGGTGTAGGCGGTGGTGGTTGGAGATGAAGGAGCTAAAAGAAGGTTGCGAGCCTAATGTTTTTGAAGGGGCCCCGTATCACGACATGGAGGCTATTCTATGCAGAAATTATGCGGGGGTAGACCGGGGTCCGAAGGTAACCTCGGGAACAACATGAGCTTTGACTGGGTGTTTACTGGGTGTTTACTGGGTCAGAGCTTTGACTGAGCCAGATTGGGACGAGATCGAGCAAAGGATCGCATGCCTGCCTTAAGTAAACAGAAGAACCCAATGCACCCCCGAACACGCCCCAATGCCTCCTACTGCTCCCGTCTACACCCTCCCCGTCGAGCTGCTCTCCAGGGTTTTTGTCTTGGGCGCTGCCGCCGACGACGAGCACGACTCCCCGTTTCTCTTGCGCCCCGACGAGGACCACTGCCCCGCCGCGTCCGCAGACTTTCAGCTGCTCGTTTCCCATGTCTGCCGCTACTGGCGCGAGGTGGCGTTGCGGGTCTCGTGTCTCTGGACGTCCCTGCACTTCCGCGAGCCGGCCCACATCGCGCGCGCAGAAGCATTCCTGGGCCGCGCAGCGATCAAGTGAGCCCGTCTTCTCCGCCAAAAAATACGGTCCGTGATGTCTTTGGCTAGTCACTCGCTCGATATCCTCGTCGACACCGTTTCGCCGGAGGACCATATCCCGGGGTGGGTTACATAGTACATATGTTTCTCTGTTGTTCAATTTCCTTTTTAGGGTGACTCTCTGCCGCGACGAGATGCGCGCTATATTCGCGCTCATTATACCGCATGTTGCTCGATGGCGAGCGTTCTATCTCAAGGTAGCTACCCCAACACACGTGCTTCAGCTACGTTGTAAGATCTCAAATTTTCACAGGTCCGAGCCAACGAATGCAAGCTCGTCGCCCGCCAGGCCCTGTCCAGCTGCGGCCCCGCACCCCGCCTGGAGACGCTGCAGCTCTACCACTTCGAGGACTACCGCACCTCCCAGAACCTCTATCTCGCCACCTACCGCGCGCCCGTCGTCATCTTCGACAACATCCTTCCCGCGCTCAAGAACGTCTCCCTCATCGGCGTGAACCTCCCGTGGGCGCACGCGCCCTACCTCCAGCACCTCCACGCGCTCGAGCTCGCGCTGCATCCCGACAGCATCCGTCCGCCGCACGACGCGTGGGACGCGATGCTGCGCCGCTCGCCGCGCCTGCGGCGCCTGCGCCTCCATTACTCGGGGCCGCGCTCCGCGGACGAGGAGGAGGAGGGCGCGCGCATCTGTGTCCCCGCGCTCGAGGAGCTCTCCCTCACCGACCTCGACCCGGACCACCTCGCGCGCCTCCTGCGCACGCTCGAGCTCCCGCGCCTCGCGACGCTCGTGCTCGATCTCCCCGAGCAGGACTTCACGGGCGTCGTCGAGATGATCGCGGGCGTTGCGGCGGCCGCGGCCCCGGCCGCAGGGCTACTCTCGTCGCCAGCCCCCTCGCTCCCCATCGCCGCGCTCCACACGCTCCGCATCACGGCCCTCGAGTGCGCGCCCGCCGCGCTCGGTGCGCTCCTCCGTGCGCTCGTCACCCTGCGCGTCCTCGAGCTCGACTTTGCGCGTGTGCGCGACCCCGACGCGGTCTGCGCCGTGCTGCTCGAGAGCACCGCGGCGCGCGTCTCGGACCTGGAGGAGCGGTGCGAGTGCGAGCGGCGCGCGCCGGTACTGCCGCGGCTGGAGGAGGCGCGGCTGTTCGGGCTGGCGGGCGCGCGTGTGCGCGCGCTGGTGGCGTTCCGCGCGCGGTTCGCGGGGGGATGCGCGTGCGAAGGCGAGGACACGGCGGGCTCGGGCGAAGAGGACCCGCCGTCCTCGGCGTCGTCGGCGTGTTCGTCCCCGACGGCGGTGGACTGCACTCAGCTTTCGTCGCGTTCTGATGTCGGGAGCGTGGGGCTCGGGCTAGGGATGCCGCGCTTCACGGTGCGCTGGAGCGCGCGGCGGAGGGGGCGCGATGCGGCGCTGGATCGACTGGTGGAGGAGGGGTGCGTTGGGTGGGTGGAGGAGGACTTGGACTTGGAGGAGGGGGACTTGGAGGGCGGGGACGAGGGGGAGTCGAGCGAGGATGGTGGCGACGGGGGTGAGGACGCGGATCCTGATGAGGGGGAGGGGCAGGAGGAAGAGAGCAGTGGGGAGTAGCTATAGGTCGTTCGTTTAGTGTATTTCCCGGACACTGCTCGGTTACATAGTCGTACTTACTTTATGTTACTTACATTATTTTGGGTTGGTATTTAGTTCGTCGTAACAGTATGCGGCCCACAGCAACTAGGGCACCTACAAGCTTTTTGCGGTAGACGGAAGGTCACAGAACAGTCACCTTTTGAGGCTTTCTCCACTTGGTTCATACCACCACGATGAATTTTGCCCGCGTTCCTCCCGAATTGCTGGATGAGATAGTCGGCTATCTCTCGGACCGCACCACGCTCAAACGGCTAGCCCTCACAAATCGATGGTTTCACCACCTCTCCCGCCCGCTGCTCTTTACCAGCTTCAAGTTCCATCCCTACTCCCTCGTCGCTTACACGGAAGGCGAGTGTGCAGAGGACCTGGTCCGCCCGCAGGCAGAGGAGCTCGAGCATGCGCGCGGGCGCCTGGGGTTCTGGGCATCTGAGGAGATCGCGCCCTATGTCCTCAAGTGCCATGTTGAGCCTCTGGACTTTATCGGTGGGCCGCGTCCCGGCCAAGACCCGTACACGTTACTGGCCGCCTTTTTCGCTCTCCTCCCCCGCTTCGTCAACCTGCAGCATTTTGGCGGGTTCTACGTTCACTTCACGCGCGTTGCGATGACGAATCTGTGCGCCCTGCCCAAGCTCCGCAGCGTTAACATCGATAGCTGTGTCGTGGCCGATAATGAAACCTTCTTGTTCCATGCGCCATTGGCGAAGTTGGATGATTTTACATTCCGCAACAACGCAGATGACATGGAGGAGTGGTGGTTCCGCGCGTGCCCGCATACACTGCGTGTCTTGTGCGTGGATATTAACGGGTTACAAAATACACTCGGCACACTGCTCCTCCCCCTCTCCGGCTTGCACCGTCTCACTATCGACAGATGTTTCTCCAACATTTTTCTAGCTGCAATACATTCAGTGTCCAGAGCCAACAGCATCGAGTATCTGGAGATAAGCCTTCTTAAATTTGTCTTGTCCCTCGGCAGCTTCGGCGAAATCTTCCCCAACCTCAAGACACTTTTTTTGACCCTCGACGGGCGCCGTTTCTCTCAAGTAGCAGACGACGACGTAGCGGTACGTCGTCCCGTGCTGTAGCGAGCATCCTCTGACACTTCGGCAGCTTTCCACCCTTTTGCACGATCTACCCTCCTCCCTGCCTCCGAATATCGCCAAAGTTGCGCTAAACTGGGAATTCGAGCACAAGGTCCAGCCGCCCAATCTGGCGCAGGTGAAGGACGACATCGTGTCCCAGCGGCCCATGCTCAAAACTCTCTGGGTTCATTGCACAGATTTCGTGTACGTATGGTCCGAAACACCTGATGGACAGCAACATAGTGCGTTCTCTAGTTTCATCTGTATGTCATTAGTATTCACGGCTGGCTAGCGATATCTGGCGGTCGAGAAGTCGCCGCCAAACTTCTGCCGGTTTTCGAGAAGGTCTTCTACGGGCCGCCTACAGAGTGGCCGGCGTCACCTGGATCAGCGAGCTGCTACGTCACGAGTGCGCCTAGTGAAAGCGAACTGAAGTGACGATCTACAAGGGCGTGCGCGCGATCAAGGCAGGCCGTGCAGCTCGCGCCGCACTCGCCTACGCCGTTCAAATTGCGCCCGCGCGCAGCGCTTGTGGATCTGGTCTGATTTCGCACTTTGGATCTACACATCTTTGCTTTTTGTATACGGACGGACTTGGGACGGACTGCTGCTTTGTCGCTCGCTTATGAATCATAGTCTTCACCACGCCGCGATCTAGGGTTCACTCGCGGCCGTAACAACGTATCGTTGCGCCTCCGCGGGTGAATGCTCTGCGGAACGGAGCTTCTCGAACCCTGAAGGCCGGACTGTGTCCATGTTCCCCGAGCAGCCAATTTATTAGTTATTCAGGGATGCAGAATAAGTACTAGCCAATATATCAACCTGAACAAAACATATTCTAAAAGCTGTTAGAATCCCAGACATATTTCCGATAAGCAGCGTCATCGGCTCTATAGACCTCTGGAAAAAAGTTAGCCACATTCTGGGAGAAACATAGCTCGTACCGCAGCACTCCTTCCCGTTCGCCTTGCGCTCCCAGAAAAGCTTGTAATCGACACAGCCCAGTTGGAGTCTTGTCAGAACAGGATGCTTCGTCAACAGCGTGTTCTTCAGTTTCAGGAGATCTTCTGGCGTGAAGATGGTGCTGTCACTGAATTCAAAGTGACCTTGAACTACGTCCATCCAGACAATGTCGAGGTTTTTTAGATTCACGGGGAGGGAAGGGTAGTCGCTGAGTTGTTTGAAGAACGTGAAAACCTGAAACTGTTCCAGTAACTGCAAGAGGCACAGGATGAGAGTTTTACCCTTGTTTTGTCCATCGATTCGAGAAGGTCCACATCACCTGTACTGAAATCCACCCAGACTGCAAGCGACTTGAGACTGGGAAATAATTCACCGAGGCCGTCAAGGTTTTCCACATAATCCTGGATGTCTACCTCGAGTGACGTGACACTATGCAGTACCTGGATTGCGCGCAGTTCGGAGATAAAGTCGGGGAAAGTACAGTCGGTGATAAAGATATAACGCAAATGGGAGAGGGGAAGGAAGCGCAGCAGCCCCCACGGCCCGGTGTAATTCCTGATGGACGGGAGCTCAACAGACACATCCGAAGGCATTCCTGCGAGGATCGCTCCTGGCATCGTCAATGCCTTCAAAGTCTGAGCTGCTGGAAATTTGGCTAGTAGAAGGAGGATTCCGGGAATGGTTGAGAGATCCATCCCCTTGAGGGCAAAGGTGAGAGCTTTGACACGCAGAAAAGCATACTCCAAGTCAATGATATTAGAGATGAGGCCCTGTTGGATGGATAGGTCCTGCAGTGTGTCTGGACGCAAGGCACGAACCCACTGGTCGGCGGCGCCTGCCTCGAATGCATTATCCCAGGACGTAAAGTGGGAGAGGTCGAGAGTGAAAGCGAAGGAGTCGACCGGTAAGAGATCTATAGTGCATGAACGGGTGACCAACTTCGTAAGGTTCGGCAACAGGCACAAATTTGCCACGGCGACATCAGTAAAACGGAGTTGGTTCGCCGTGAACTCTCGCAAGTTGGTAAAGTTGGGGAGGGCGTGGAGAAAGGCACGGGATGGAGAGGGTAATCCAGTCTCAGGACGGGCGAATAGTCCAGAGCGGCGACAACGAGAAGGTGCCACGATCTCGCACACACGGACAAGTGGTGCAATGGAGGTGGAAGACCAAACTTCGAGGCGCATCAATGCATTTTCGACAACGGCGATCTCTGCGGGAGTTGGAGGAACGACCGCCGGTGAGTCGTCTTGCTCGTCCGATGAAAAATCAGACTGCTCGTCCGATGAGGAATCATACTGCTCGTCTGATCTGGGAGTAGCGATCTTGTCAAAATGGAAGGTCACAGTGCGAAAGAGCAATGGCGTCGAGAGGCGATGAAAGAGGCGGTCAACGAGGTGGACATGTCGGAGATCTTCACGCGGGAGATGCGTGAACACCTCGTCCCACATCTCCACCGGAATTCGGGCGCGAAAATCCATATAACTGGGATAAATACTAGAAACAAGTTGGAGGAAAGACAAGGATTCTGAGGGAAAGACGAAGCATCGCGGGCCAAACCTGCCCAAATAACACGAACAAGCGCCTACCCGGCTTGACTCCTACTACCACACCACGATGAGCTCCAGCGTTCACATTCCGACCGAGCTCTGGGACGAAGTAGTCGGCCATTTCTCGCCTGGCGTCGATCACGACACTCTCAAGCATCTAACCCTCACCAATCGTTGCCTTCACCATCTCTCTCGCCCGCTGCTCTTTACCAATTTCAAGTTTCAGCCTTACACAGTCGTCATTAGCATACACGGCATGTATACAGGGGACTTGCTCCTCCCACTGGCTCCAGAGCTTGATCGCGCGCGCCAGCGCCTGGAGTTCTGGGCTTCCGAGGCAATCGCACGGCATGTGCTCCATTGTGATGTCCAGCCTCTCGAATTCGAGGAATCTGGGCGCGTGCCTCCTGCGGGCGAGGACCCGTACACATTATTAGCTGCCTTTTTCGACTTCCTTCCCCGCTTCGTCAACCTTCAGCATTTTGGCGGGTTCCACGTCCATTTCACACGAGCCACAGTGATGAACTTGGGCGTCCTGCAGAAACTCAGCAGTGTTAGCATTGACTCCATGTGTTTGGTGGCTGACGATGAAATCCTCGATCCGCCTTCCAAATTGCTGAAACTAAATGTCTTTGGATTCGCCAACAATGATCAAGGTCATTGGTGGTTCCGTGCATTGTGTCCGGATACACTACGCGTCCTACAGATGGATATATCGGATTTGGTCGACCACTCTTTTTTTTACAAGAGTCTCACTCGGTTCCCCAATGTACATACACTCAATATCACGCTCGGGAGGATAATGGGATCTCAGCACCTCACCCAACTATCTAAATTCCCCGCTGTCAAGGACCTAACTTTGACCGAGTGGTATACACTCGTGGGCGGCATGACACACCACAATCCCCTACCGGTGCCTTCCGAGCCTGGCAGCTCCAGAGTCTGCCCGCTGCTCATAAACTATACCGGCCCGTGCGAATTACTACCATTCCTCCCACTCTCCGGCATGCGTCACCTTACTATAGACATGTGCGATTGGGACACATTTCTAGCTGCTATCTCCACAGCTAACAATATCGATTATCTGAAAATTACCTTCGGTCATTTTATTACATCGCTCGGCAACTTGGGCGACATCCTCCCTGACCTCAGGATACTTCTATTGACGATCATACGCCGCCGGTTTCCTCTGCTGGATGACTACGGGCTGGTAAGTCGCGCGATACTTGCGATGTACCATCGTCTTACGCTTGAGTAGGCCTATAGTTTCATGGACGACCTACCCTCCTCCCTCCCTCCGAACATCGCCAAACTTGCGATAAACTGGGAATTCGAGGACGCAGTGGATCCACCTGATCTACTAAAGTTGAAGGATGCCATCGTGTCCCAGCGCCCCACGCTCAAAACTCTCTGGGTTCATTGCGCTGACTTCGTGTATGTGTGGGCCGAAATGGCTGATGGACACCAAAGCAGTATGTACCTCTGCCATGTGTTCGTCCCTCCCAATTACTCACGAGTGGCTAGCCATATCGGGTGGTCCAGACGTCGCCGCTACCCTTCTGCCGACTTTCGAGCACATCTTCTACGGCCATTGGCGCACCACGGAGTGATAGTGTCTAGATATGGCCCATGCTTTTACTGCAGTACACCATGTCCTGTTTCCATTACATAGGAGGTACTGGAATGATCCTGACACAGGGGCAATCTCGGCGTTCGTGTTCTCAATCTTGAAAAAGAGTAAAGATACAAGTGTAGGTAACTCCGGTGGTGTGCTGAGTTCATGTCAATCGTGTCCTTCGTGAATTCATCGTCGATGCCATGAATATCAGCCAACTTCATACTTCCCGCGCCGTCAGTATCAACTCCAGCTCGTCCTCATCGCTCGACTCGTCGCTAGCGTACCCGGAGCCGGTGCGCCCCGAGTTCATGGAGATCGTCCACTTGAGGTGCATGTGCCGAAGGACCTGCACGCGCAGCGGGTGGCGCGGGCGGCGGTGTACGGTCGCGACGATGCGCTTTTGCAGCGCGCGGCGTTCCTCAGAGGACGCCTCGTAGACCTGCGCAGGGGCCGAGGGCGTGCGCTGTGGCGGCGGTGTGAGATAGGGACAGGGGAGCGGAAGGAGGGGGGAACTAACGAGGGCACCGAGCGCGCGGCAGAGGACGCTCGAGACGGCGGAGAAGTAGAGGCCGTTGGCCGTGGCGTCGGGATCGCGGTCGAGCGCAGCGCGCGCGGCGGCGAAGATGTCCATCGGCCAGATGGAGCCGCGCGGGGCGAGGAGAGATACTACGCTGATAATTCTAATCAATATCGAGGTCAAGGGCAGGGTGGACGAGCTGGCTCACTGTTCAGATTTGATCGCACGCGCGACGACGTCTTCAATCTTCTCGCGGTACGTTGCATCCGGGAGAGAGTCGTAGTCGTCGAGCGTGATATTGCGCGCCGTCGTTAGACCGCCGAATTTGCACGGGCCGGACATGATGGATGGGTATAGGTGGGAGTGCGTGGGCAGCGTCGCAAGAGCCAGACATTTAGTGGCGCCCTTAAAATACTTATGGCGGCTGTCTGATCGCAATCGACGATCTATCCGCTAAATGAATGTAAGGGTTTGATTCCGTTTAGAGACAGAGGATGATAGTGCCTATTGAAGGACGCGGTTATTTGTCGCGCCGCCGCTACAAGCATAAGATAGCTGGTATTTTTCCGGATAGGGGCCTGAGTGAGTGCAGACGAGCGCCCATTTGAGCCTGGAATGCTAAAAAGGATTCGCAGTTTACCCTACTAAGGCGAAACGTAACTTGCTGCTAACATCATACCTTCCGACTAATTCAGAGGCTAATGTGGAGGCTACGAATCAACTGCACTCACATTAGCATTAGGCACGCCGGGTGTGAGCCGTCCGCTTGCTCCAATTTCGACGTCACCGAGGAATGGAAACGGAATGTGGCGCGCATGAGACTAGTACTGAGACAGGCTAATGCGGCGACGCCCAAAATGGATATGTTTTTGCCGTTTGCGGACACCACGTGGCCGCATCAGCAAACCCGGATTTTGCCGTAGTGCCGTAGTGCCGGTAGTAGCCGGCCTGATTTCGTAGTGCTACGTAGCGCTCTGTAGTGGTGTGTAGTAGCAGCTGACTTCGTAGTGGCCGGCTCCCTACATAGTACTCTGGGGAGAGTGGGTCACCATGTAGTACTATGAAGCCTGATGCCTCTATGTAGTGCTTGGTATAGCCCGGTGTGACTGCATAGGAATTAACATTCAACTAACCCTAACCCTACGCAAATGGACATCTGTGTAATTTCAACTTGATTTCGACTGGCAACGAGTATGTCAACGACAAAATATGACGGATCAGGGCAGGCTGAGTGGGCATCCGGATTTTGACTGCAGTTAGAAGGGTTTTTCATCTGGGTTGAATTCAAACTTTTGTAATTTTTCGCGCAAACATCTTAACAGATACATTATTGAAAGGTTGAGGCCCCAGTACATATCCTGGCTGAATGCGGTCGCATTCTCCTTCACCAATGTAAAAAACCTCGTCGCACCAACCCATGTTCAATCGTCGCACGGCGTGATAAAGAGTGGCCCATCGCAAGCGCGAGCACCTGATTATCGAGCGTGGCGGGCGCGCAGTGTGCAGTTCGCGTGGAGAGCACTACCGTGCCGGAGCCGGCACCCTCCTGCCCGACGCAAGCAGATCAGAGGGTTCTCCAGGTTTTGCACGCACAAGGCGCGGGACGTGCTGCAGGGGGCACGCGCGAGGCGGGTGTGCTGGGCGCGATGGGTCTACCCGGCCCGTGGGAGCGCACAGAGGACGGCGAGCGGTGGCGTGCACTGCAGCACTAGAGGACGCGGTGCGTGGGCACAGATCGGATCCGTAAAACGCGGTGCGCTGGGCACTGTGGCCCGAGTATGTGGGCAACTATGCACGGGCGAGCGGCGCATCCGAGTACGTGCGGACGAACAGCAAATGTGCGTGCGCAACGAGTCGTACACAAAAAGCTGAGCTAGCTTCATTGGCGCGAGCTGGCGAAGCAAGGCGGGGGGAGGTCATATGTGCACAGTGCACATTGCAGAGCAAGAGACACATGCACACCACATTTGCACTCTAGTTTTAGGCCTGGTCTTCGCCTCCCGCTCCTGCCCGCGCAAGGACGGCCAAATTAAGTATTTATCGCTCCGGATTCCACGCATGCTTAGGCAGTGAACACCGCGACATGCTCCTCGACGACGCTCCTGATCTTCGCCTCCGTGTCGGGGGTGATATTCCCGCCCGCAATCTCTGTGAGGAGCGCGGTCTGGGTCGCGGTCAGGTGAGCGCGGAACTCGGCCTCTCATTTGGTGATCCTGTCGATGGGAACAGAGTTGAGCTGTGGGGGTACGTCAGTCAGTACGATGCGGAAGGGGGGACAGGAGGGAGGGACAGACATACAAGACCGTTAACGCCGGCGTAGATGATGGGGGCCTGCAGCTCCATGGCCATGGGCTGGTACTGGCCCTGCTCTGCACGAGGTGTTAGAATCATGTGGTGTACAAGGAGATGAGGTGGAGGACGTACTCAGCAGCTCCGTCAACCGGGCACCACGGGAGAGCAGAAAACGGGTCGAGGTGTCGAGATCAGAAGCGAACTGTGCGAAGGCAGTGACCTCATGGTACTGCACAAGGTACAGCTTAAGGGAACCAGCGAATTTTTTCATGATTTTGCTGGGAGGAGGTGAGACGAGGACAGCGGAAGGGAGTGTCGACATACATCTGCGCGGCGGAACCGACACGGGATACAGGCAGACCGACGTTGATAGCAGGACAGACACCAGAGAAGAAGAGCTCGGCTTCCAGGAAGATCTGGGTCGGTGATCGAAATGACCTGCAGGCAAGGATCAGCGAGTGACAGAGGAGGGTGACGGAGGAAGGGCTTATGTTCGTCAGGATGTAGGCGGACACATCACCACCCTGGGTCTCGATGATGGGCAGCATGGTCAAGCTTCCTCCACCAAATTTGTTGCTGAGATCTCGGCGGCACGCTCAAGCAGCCGAGAGTGCAGGTGGGACACGTCTCCGGGGTAGGCCTCACGACGGGGGGGGGGGGGACGACAGAGTAGCAGGGTCATCTGGCGGTAGGCAACGGCCTGCTCGGACAGATCGTCATAGATAATGAGAGCTGAGAGCAGTGTGAGTCGAGGAAACAACATAAAAGGTGAGATACTGACCGTGCTTGTCGTTGTCACGTAACCACTCGCCTATGGCGCATCCAGAGAAGGGCGGCCTGGCTAGCAGTGGCAGCGACGATGATGATGTACTTCATCGCGTCGTTCTCCTTGAGAGTCTTGACGAGCTGGGCGATGGTGGAACACTTCTGGCTGATGGCGACGTAGACACAGTAGAACTTCTTGGTCTCGTCCTGGCCGTCGTTCCAGTGCTTCTGGTTAAGGATGGTGTCAACCGCAACAGCGGTCTTGCCGGTCTGCCGGTCAACGGGGCGCTGAGAACACGTCCGAGGAAACCAGGGCCGATGTCAACTCCTAGCCAGCAGCACAGCGAGGAGAAGACAACGGCAGTGTATGCGCAAGCAGATGAACAGAGTTATAAAGGAAGACGAAGAACTTAAGAGATTTCGAGGAAATGACACGTGATGATAGAACAATCCAAATATTTGGTCGTTGTTCGTTTTCACTTCTTTCTCTTCGACCACTACCTTCACCTCTTCACGTCCGCCTGGCGATCCCGCCAAGCGTGACTCGTCTCCCTCAACTTTACACCTCTCACGCCGCGCTACTTAGCAGCCTTCCGATATCTCCTGATATCTCGCGCCGTCGCCGGTCAACTTGTTCGCCGTTATGAGGGATTGTGAGCTGCTGCCACAGATAGTGGAATAAACATGGTATGTGGTGAATGCTCTCGCACATATATTGCGGTGCTAATAACTCCCGTGTCTCGTACTCTTCACCACCGCGGCGGCGGCCATCGAGTTGTTGAGATTACACGAACACGCCATTAATGAGGTTTGCATGATGCCTACCATCCTCGGTGCGTACTGCTGACCATCGTTTCTCTTTCTTTACTAACAGTAACGGGCAGCCGTGAATCACCCACTCCGGTTTGTTTATTGGCCTGCCTCGACTAAGGTGACAGTACTTTGTCACCTCTTTCCGTGCAATTTTATGATTCCTTTGGGCAGCTGCTGTGTGCACACGGCCTCAGAGCGATGCCAACTGTCCTCCGCATCTGTCAGTCCTGCTGTTTCCCTGTATTGCCACCCGGCTCATTACCTCCCCAGCGCTCCCGTATACGCAAGACTTCACAACAGTGGTACACCCTGATCCCAATCGCGCTAGCTCTCATTTCTCACAGTCAGTTTTCTTCGACAGCTCCAGCACTCAGCGCGGCCCCTGCTGGGAGCCTGTTATGTGCACATTGTGGAGATGCGGTGTACCGTGCACGCATCACATTGGTTTTTCACCTGTCAGAGCGTGCGCGCTGCGGAGGTGCAGAGCAGGGCTTCTCTTTTCAGCTGGGGAACTTCCAAAGAACTCGCATTTCGGGGATGACGCGGGAGAGGAGATCGTGTTGGCCACAATGCGCTGCGCGAATGTGGCCTTGCGTCGGTAAATAGTTGCTGTCTTGTATCATTCTTATAGTTGTTGAAATGAATGGCTTTGACTTGATATTGAATCCGTGGAATTTTTTTTTTTTTTTGTCTGGTTAAGAATGGTCCTAGCGCTACAGAGTCCTACACAGTACTACAGAGCAGCCAACCCTAACCCTAGAGCACTACACGGCACTACAGAGCACGTGCCTACTACACGGCACTACAGAGCGGCACTACCGGGCACTACACAGTAGGGGGGTCTACTACACGGCACTATGTAGTGCTGCAGACAGGGTACCCCCTACTACACCACTACAGCACTATGTAGCACTACCATAGTGCTACATAGGGCTCTCTAGCGGACCCAGGTTTGCTGATGTGCTAGCCTTTTCGTTCCAATCGGGACACCGAACAGGCGCACGAACTTTGTCAAAGGCATGGATTTTTCATTCATTCTTTTGGTAGGCACGTAGGTAATAAAGGTCCAAATCACCTGTCATCCAGTTTGCTACGGTCAGGCAATAGGTTGATCAGGAATACAAGAAAGTAGTCACGGTTCACTTGTGCTGATCTGTCTATAAAGTTTGGATGCTGGAAAGCGATGGAGGGACCCATGCAAAATGATAATAATGATTGCCAGCACCGTCACTTTCCGGAACAGAGGATTTACAGATTAACTACCCTACTGTGGTACCACATCCAACAACCGCACCTTTACCAAGCCCGCCACACGTAAATTATAATCAGTAGGGTTCTCTATCTGCTCAATGATGTCCGACAAGTCAGGATGGTGCTGGAGCAGCCAGACAATTTGAAGGAATCCGAGGCCACTAAGGGGAGAGTTGGAGGTGGTCTCAATCGAAAACATGACAGCGAGAGAAAGCAACAGCAGTGAGACGCCAAGACCGATTGAAGCCTGGTAAGCTGAGTCGGCAACGAGAACTCTGAACACTAATACCACTTACAGCCCACAGATTCATCTGTGGTTTTGGCTATTGTCAGAATTTGTGAGTTGGAAAGAGGATTCACACACATCCAGCCTTGCAGCAGACACAACATCTTCTACGGTGGCACTGCCAGTGGACAGAATTGGTGGATTTATGATCTCTCCGGCAGCCAATGTCACCGTATCATCATCCAATATGGTCCCCTCCAATGTCACTGGTGTTGGATGTATATGACCACCTATTGAAAGTATTAGTTTCTGATTGAGTGAAGGAAAAATATCTGTGTTGCCTATCCAGAACATTGAAGCTACCAGAGTTGAAAGTGCATTCTCAATATCATGCAAATATAGTGATTGAAGGGAGGACTCCTGCCCAATTGGAGCGTTGAAACCCAGCTTATCTCGAAGATATCTGGAAGGAAAGTTAGACCAAAGAAGAATGACAGGTTTGGTTGTACAATTCTCCCGAGCTAAGCCCATTGGAAGAGTCTGGATCTTCACCATTAGGCACGTAAGACCCAGGGGTTATGACCACAACTTGTGCCCACTTATAAGAGATGAGGCATCTGAAATTTCCTTTGATGAATCACTCACAGTGTTATCCTCAAGAAGTGCTGTCCCATTGGTAGCCCTTGGAAGTGTTCCATATTCATACCATTTTGAATGATTTTTGTAAGTGGTTGGCTCAAGAGACCCTGGGATGATTGCTCTAGAATTAAGGTGGACTTGAGCGATTTGAGAAGTCAAGGACTTCACACAGCCAATAAATTGCAGAGACAGGCTCGAGTCTAGAATGAGTGGGAAGCCTTTATTGCCTCCTGAGTCGATGACCGTGTTTTGGGTGAAGAGGATGATCATGTTTGCAACTTTTCTCATTAGAATGCTGTTAACACCTGCATATCATTAGTGTCCATGAGACAGTCTTGACAGAAAACAGTTTTTACCTGAGTAATTGTAAACAAGCTTATATGTGTCTTCCATCGGGAACGAGATGTTGAGGAGTAATCCATCGAGTTCTGTGCCAACAAATTCAGCCGGAATGTATCCACATGTGATGTTGAAGCCAATAGCCGAGACTTGTGTTGTACCATTGCCCGGGAGGGGTAATGTCAACACATCATATAGGCTCCCATTGTATAGGCCTATCATTTTAGAATCATCCAAAGCTCCCATCCATGGCAAGAATGCTCCACTGCTCTGCATAAATCCAATTGTAGAACTGTATGATGGTTGAAAAAAAGACTGCAATCACTACAGGACACTCACTTGTGGGAGGGATCTGACCACTCAGGAATGCTTTGGGTCTCCACAGTTGATGTAAGGATAGAGTTGAATGTTTCGACAGAAAAAAGGGCGGAAGTTGTTATATGAAGAATAGAGATAGATGATAGATAGAGGCATATAGAAATGGTGCCAAGGAATGAAACAGGTAGTTCCCATTGTTTGTAGAGGGTCGATACTGCAGATCCAATCCCTGTCCATGCAGAAACTTTGTCGTGAGTCACTGTGAGGATGGAATATTGTTGAATGACAGCAGTTATTGCCTGTTTTTGTGTCAAGAAGACAAGGACTGGGTAATATATCTGCAGGGGGGTCTAAGACATATATTGGTTGATCAAATGTTTCTTCGTACCGTTCCAAATATCTGTGCTAGAACTGTACAGTAAAAGGACACAATCTGCTGATGCTCAACTGGAAAAATGATGTTGTGCTCTTTTCTTGTGATCCGTACACCAAGGAGGATGAAATGGATTGTGACAAGTAGAACATGCAATGCTATGTTCACAATTCGGAGAAAACTGGTTGAATAATGAGACAGAGAGTGAGGCTCTGCACAGTTGTCAACAAATATATCTCTGAATATGAATAGATCATACCAAGTCCAATACTCTGCTGTCCTTTAACTTTAGCAGCAAAACTCTCTGCTTTTGTATCCTCTAATCTCTTGGTGTATATCCGAAATGGTGTTAATCCTGCAATTCGAAGGTGGATTCCGATGGGTTCTTGCACATCCTTCATAAGATGGGAGAGCTCTTGCTGACGGTGCCACAACCAGATGTACTCCAGTAGCCCAACACCTTTGGTAGGCTCTTCATAATCTGTGGCAGAAAGGAATTTGAAACATAGAATGACTTGGATGGTTGAGATTGCAAGACCAATCAAAATCTGTGAATTTATCAGATGCTCTGTGGTATGGGGAATTGGAAAGTGCTCATCACAGCTGTGAAATCGAACTGGTATTGACCCTAAGTTATAAGTTAATGAAAGATATGCTACATAGGAGTGTTCTCACATTCAGTCTCACGCGAGGGATTTCCTGTTGAATAACTGTGTGGTTGAAGCCAAAACAGGGATGGTCCCAGACTCTCGAGAAGTGAAATCCAAAAATGAGTTTTGCGTGACCAGGGAATCTAGCTGTATATTCCACCTGGTAGAACATAAATATCTATACCAGCACACAAGGACAGAGTATTCACCTATCCAGAATGTCATGGCCACAAGAGAAGACAGTGCATTTTCAATATCATGCAGTTGCAACACAAGTGACGTGTTATCAAGTGGGTCAAGACCAAGATATGTCATCAGATATCTGTCAATATGGTCAAGGAGGTGGCAGAGGGAGAAACAAGCCTATTACTCATTCACATTGCCAATTCCACCTGTCCTATCTCGACTGATAATGTCTGACCACTGGTATATCCTCAGCATGATAGGACTTTATCAGAAATGAGTCCATACCAAGTCACTACCGAGAAGAGTTGAATCTTCAGATGTGAAATTCATGTCCATAGAGGCAATCCAGTGGGAATAGTTTTTGTAGATGATAGGATGAAGAGAGGAAGCTGAGGGTTGTTGGATTGGGCATCAATAGTGCCAGATTGGGACACCAATGTTTTGGAGCATTGTAGAAATTGAAATTGGGTGATACTGAGATTGGCATCTGTTACAGTCTGGAGTATGGAGGTGGGTTGACTGTTAAGGAAGACAGGAGATCCTTGATTTCCATCAGAATCAACTACCATATTGGTGGTGTAAATGACGATTGAGTTGTTGGGTTGTATCACAAACTCAGAGAAAGGTCTTTGTATCACAGAGAGGGTATTTAGGCCTGAACCTATAGCATGGCATATCAGGAAGACATAGAAATTTTGATTTATAAAGGAACCGCACCCAAGAGGTAGATGTACATGGATACAGCTCCAAGACCATTGAATGTGAAATTCCAGGTCAATGAACCTACATCGGAAGAAACCTGATCAAGAACTGCAGGAACATATCCACAGGTGATCTTAAACCCTGTGGCTGAAACCCGTGCTTGTCCCTTCCCATTGGTGGTGTTCTGCAACACCTCATACAGACTGCCATTGAACAATCCAAGCATCTGAGAGTTGTCAAAAATTCCCCGCCAGGGCAAAAAATTTGTAGGGTAGGTGGTCATAAAAGCAGTGGTTGAACTGAATCATTTGTCAATCACATAGATACTCAGAGAGATATTTTACACACTTCACGGTTGTTGAATTCTCAAATTCAGGAACTCCAAAGGTGTTTGCAGTCAACGGAAATGTAGCAGAGAAGGTTTCCGCTGAGAGCATTGCTGGTATGGTTATATGAAGGATGGAAACACAAGTAAGATAGCCAGCAATATTGAGTGTTCCGAAGACAGATGCCGGCACAGACACCTGATTATACAGAGTTGCCAGAGCAGAGCCAAGCCCAGACCAGGATGCAATACTGTCATGTGTGGCTGTCAAGGTCTGATAGGTTTGAAGGTTCTGCTGCATTGCTAGTTTTGGGTAAGAAATACAAGAATTGAGCTGTAAATCTGTAAGCTGATGTTAGATGAATACATGTGAATCAAACATATGCTCCGACCGTTCCAAATGTTTGTGTGATTGTGGTGGTCCAGAATGAGACTGCTGTTTGCTGCTCTACAGGAAAGGTGAAGGAGTGATCCCAGTGCTTGACTCCACCAATTAGGAGGACAACGTGTCCTAGCACCAGGATAATATGTAGGGTGAAACAGATAGCTTGCAGTTATGTTTTTGCAAAAAGCTCTTGTTTTGATGGCCTCCATGTTTGATTCCTCGCTGAGGTTATCTATTGGGTCCGGTGTTACTGGATAAACTCTCAGTGCTATCTGTAAATACCATGCTGTTCCTGATTTATCAGGGATATTGTAGAGTCTTCCATTCAGATTCAGATTCAGATTTGATATGGTTGATATGTTGAGATGGGTCTGTGGTATTCGGGCAAGTCAATGCTTTGGAGAAGAGAGAGATTGTCTTCGCTTTGCATTGGGGGAATGAGATGGGGCAACAATCAACCAGTTTTCCTTATAGCTAGGAATCATGGTTGCGATGTCATTACGTGATGCTTCTTCCCCCTGGGATCATCTCATCCTGGATGGTAATCATCTTCAATCCCGCAAAAATTGTTCAACAGCACTTGTGTAGTGCCGCGAATCATTTGATTGTTGCCAGCCCACAGCTAGCTCTGATGCATACATTCTTATTCCCCTTTTCTCCCGTCTTTTGAGTCAGGAGGAAGTTTCAGTGATAGATGTAGGAATTCCGGTGCACCAAGGTGGATGGGTAACTTACGTCGTTACTGTGATGTGAATACAGTCTCAATCTTTAATTGGAGTTGGGATTCTGGAGAGCGATACCAAATGGATAATTCTAATCAGCAACCCCCGTACACGAGTACGGGCGTTGTCGATTAGCAGATTGCTATTCAGCAACCCCCACGTCAGAGATAAAATAAGATACTGGACGCGTCTGCATTCATTCCCGCCCGTATTTCGACAACAAAAAGGTTTTGAATATGCAGGGGCAGAGCCAGAATGTTCCCAGTACGTCCCCCCACAAGCCCCGCTTTTTTCCCGAATTTTACTGGGCCATTTTCGGCCATTGTTTTCCTCAAGTGGTCTCGAACCAGTTGAAATCCTCCAATTTGTTTGCCCAGTTCGGGCGGAAAAAGAGTTGGAGCACAGGTGATGTACTTTATCTCTACATGATTATTTACAGTATTTTGGACCAGTTCTTACCCCTCAAAAGCGCCCGAACACATCCCGACACACCCCGCCGCGCCCACCATCAGATCTGATATTACAATCAGAGGGTTAGGAATAGCAGCAACCTCCGTGCCTGAGACTACGGGGGGTTGCTGATTAGAATTATACATACCAAATTGGTTTGTTTCAATCTCTCAGCAATTCAGTTGTGAGAATCTGTATACCCACGAATTCTAAATCGAACTGATTCAAATTGGTGCATCTTGCTCTCAGTCGCCTAGGCACTGCGAGATGGCCCAGCTTCATTAGACTCCGTGATTCATCTGAAACCGTTCGCCAACCTATTTTTTCTGGTGGACTGTTTCCGTCCGTCCCATTTCCTCGCGTTCAGTTGCTTTTAACTTGCCTATTTAAAATTTTCCATCACTTGTCCAGTATGCTATGCGTTTCTCAGATTCGCCGTACTGGAACCCTCATAGAAGGGACAAAATGGATGATACGCCCGCAGCATTAAAGCGGTTGAAGTTTTTGGGGAATACCATGCGTCCTGACTCCTCAGGCTTGCTGAATAATTCCCCTGACAATAGTCGGCTTGCCCAAGGGGATTCTTCAGTGTAGTTTAGTCGTTGGGAAATTCCTTTTATCTGATTTCCCTCGTATTTCTTGCTCCATAACGGTCTGTCAGACTATCAATCGGACTCTGTCCCTCTATTATTATTGCTAATTAAACTCGTACCTTGTTTGATAGCATATTGAGGTTCCGCGATGCCAATGATTGGCAAATTTCAGCCCGATTATTCCATAGTGTCTCCCAAGTCAGTCTAGATTGACGCGTCCAGCCCGACCCCATTGCAGGGTTCGTGACTTGCCCAGGCCGAAAACGATCGATACACGTGATCGCGATTCGATTCACCCAGGTTAGGCCGCTCGCCGCCTAGTCCACGATAGTGTCCAATGGGCCATATGGGTTTGTCTGTGAGATTGGGCCTTCGTCGTGCGTGGTCCATCGAGCTCCACTGGCACACTCGTCGCTCCAGGCAGCTTTTCGCGTCTCCCATGCCTCGTAAACGTCCCTCGACAGCCGCGGGCGCACACAGAACTTTGCCCGATTCCGGCGCCCCGCCGCGGTTTAACCGGCCATTCGTCCTCGTTGGGTCCAGGCATGCTAGAATGACCAGTGTGGTTCTTCCCCGGGCCTTCTAAGTTCTCGCTTGGGTATTGATCGATGTTTATGGGCAGGGCGTACATCTACTTAATCGTCATCCTTTCAAGTCCCGTAGGATGCATGCGCGGTCGACCCAGCCGCAACTGTCTCCGCAGCGCTTCGCATTCACCCGCGTTGCTTACTTATGTACCCTGCTCGATGATTGACCTCGCATTCTAGTATTACAGACTGCGTTTGTGGTTTACGTCGCCGCACGGTGTGTCCGCGACGTACTTGTGCGCGAATACGGCAAGCTCCGAGCCTAACACTATATAGAGTACTCTCCGCCTGGGCACGCGCGATGCGCAGCTATCTCACAGCGTTGTCTGCCCCCCACTCCCCCGGCGCGCGCTGCCCGTCCATCTCCCACATCTGCACCGTCCCGGCTGCGCGCTCCTCTCGCCGTCCATCCAAGCTTGTTAACATGGACCCGAGTCGTGTCATGGGGCCGCGGGAGGAATCAAGATCGATGCGGGTAGGGGCGACCGGTGCGAGGACAACGCGCCAGTGCGCCCTTGGAAGCCGGGAGTCAGCGAATGTATCCAAGACCTGCACACATCTCGACTGCCTCTTCGCCTTTGCCACACTGTCTGGCGTCTTCTCGTCTTATCCGCCCCGCCGGACTCGACACCCGACGGCGCCCCAGCGAGGATACTCCATACTCCATACGCCTCGGGCGCGCGCGCGCGATACGATGCTGGATGTCGATGGTGATGGCGATATCGCGACGACGGGGCTGCTGGTTCTGCCGGGGAGCAATGCATCGACGCGGGGCTCGTCGGGTCGGTAGGGCGGTGGGAGGAACAAGTCGCAAGTCAGGTGCAGAGTGGCTAGCCATATCGGGTGGTCCAGACGTCGCCGCTACCCTTCTGCCGACTTTCGAGCACATCTTCTATGGTCATTGGCGCACCACCCACGAAGTGATGGTGTCTAGATATGGCCCATACTTTTCCTGCAGTACACCATGTCCTGTTTCCATTACATAGGAGGTGCTGGAATGATCCCGACACAGGGGCAATCTCGGCGTTCGTGTTCTCAATCTTGAAAATAGTAAAAATACAGGTGTAGAGAACTCCGGTGGTGTGCTGGGTTCATGTCAATCGTGTCCTTCGTGAATTCGTCGTCGATGTCATGAATATCAACCAACCTCATACTTCCCGCGCCGTCAGTATCAACTCCAGCTCGTCCTCATCGCTCGACTCGTCGCTGGCGTACCCGGAGCCGGTGCGCCCCGAGTTCATGGAGATCGTCCACTTGAGGTGCATGTGCCGGAGGACCTGCACGCGCAGCGGGTGGCGCGGGCGGCGGTGTACGGTCGCGACGATGCGCTTTTGCAGCGCGCGGCGTTCC
Source organism: Mycena vulgaris (assembly GCA_029204335.1). Lineage (NCBI taxonomy): Eukaryota > Fungi > Basidiomycota > Agaricomycetes > Agaricales > Mycenaceae > Mycena > Mycena vulgaris. The sequence goes on from JARGYA010000178.1 coordinate 29,641, forward strand.
TCAGCGGACGCCTCGTAAACCTGCGCAGGGGCCGAGGGCGTGCGCTGTGGCGGCGGTGTGAGATAAGGACAGGGGAGCGGAAGGAGAGGGGAACCAACGAGGGCACCGAGCGCGCGGCAAAGGACGCTCGAGACGGCGGAGAAGTAGAGGCCGTTTGCCGTGGCGTCGGGATCGCGGTCGAGCGCAGCGCGCGCGGCGGCGAAGATGTCCATCGGCCAGATGGAGCCGCGCGGGGCGAGGAGAGATACTACGCTGATGATTCTAATCAATATCGAAGTCGAGGGCAGGGTGGACAGGCCGGCTCACTGTTCAGATTTGATCGCACGCGCGACGACGTCTTCAATCTTCTCGCGGTACGTTGCATCCGGGAGAGAGTCGTAGTCGTCGAGCGTGATATTGCGCGCCGTCGTTAGACCGCCGAATTTGTACGGGCCGGACATGAGGGTGGGGTATAAGTGGGAGTGCGTGGGCAGCGTCGCAGGAGCCAGACATTTAGTGGCGCCCTTAAATACTTACGGCGGCTGTCTGATCGCAATCGACGATCTATCCGCTAAATGAATGTAGGGGTTTGATTCCGTTTAGAGACAGGGATGATAGTGCCTATTGACGGACGCGGATATTTGTCGCGCCGCCGCTACAAGCATAAGATAGCTGGTATTTTTCCGGATAGGGGCCTGAGTGAGTGCAGACGAGCGCCCATTTGAGCCTGGAATGCTAAAAAGGATTCGCAGTTTACCCTACTAAGGCGAAACGTAACTTGCTGCTAACATCATACCTTCCGACTAATTCAGAGGCTAATGTGGAGGCTACGAATCAACTGCACTCACATTAGCATTAGGCACGCCGGGTGTGAGCCGTCCGCTTGCTCCAATTTCGACGTCACCGAGGAATGGAAACGGAATGTGGCGCGCATGAGACTAGTACTGAGACAGGCTAATGCGGCGACGCCCAAAAATGGATATGTTTTTGCCGTTTGCGGACACCACGTGGCCGCATCAGCAAACCCGGATTTTGCCGTAGTGCCGTAGTGCCGGTAGTAGCCGGCCTGATTTCGTAGTGCTACGTAGCGCTCTGTAGTGGTGTGTAGTAGCAGCTGACTTCGTAGTGGCCGGCTCCCTACATAGTACTCTGGGGAGAGTGGGTCACCATGTAGTACTATGAAGCCTGATGCCTCTATGTAGTGCTTGGTATAGCCCGGTGTGACTGCATAGGAATTAACATTCAACTAACCCTAACCCTACGCAAATGGACATCTGTGTAATTTCAACTTGATTTCGACTGGCAACGAGTATGTCAACGACAAAATATGACGGATCAGGGCAGGCTGAGTGGGCATCCGGATTTTGACTGCAGTTAGAAGGGTTTTTCATCTGGGTTGAATTCAAACTTTTGTAATTTTTCGCGCAAACATCTTAACAGATACATTATTGAAAGGTTGAGGCCCCAGTACATATCCTGGCTGAATGCGGTCGCATTCTCCTTCACCAATGTAAAAAACCTCGTCGCACCAACCCATGTTCAATCGTCGCACGGCGTGATAAGAGTGGCCCATCGCAAGCGCGAGCACCTGATTATCGAGCGTGGCGGGCGCGCAGTGTGCAGTTCGCGTGGAGAGCACTACCGTGCCGGAGCCGGCACCCTCCTGCCCGACGCAAGCAGATCAGAGGGTTCTCCAGGTTTTGCACGCACAAGGCGCGGGACGTGCTGCAGGGGGCACGCGCGAGGCGGGTGTGCTGGGCGCGATGGGTCTACCCGGCCCGTGGGAGCGCACAGAGGACGGCGAGCGGTGGCGTGCACTGCAGCACTAGAGGACGCGGTGCGTGGGCACAGATCGGATCCGTAAAACGCGGTGCGCTGGGCACTGTGGCCCGAGTATGTGGGCAACTATGCACGGGCGAGCGGCGCATCCGAGTACGTGCGGACGAACAGCAAATGTGCGTGCGCAACGAGTCGTACACAAAAAGCTGAGCTAGCTTCATTGGCGCGAGCTGGCGAAGCAAGGCGGGGGGAGGTCATATGTGCACAGTGCACATTGCAGAGCAAGAGACACATGCACACCACATTTGCACTCTAGTTTTAGGCCTGGTCTTCGCCTCCCGCTCCTGCCCGCGCAAGGACGGCCAAATTAAGTATTTATCGCTCCGGATTCCACGCATGCTTAGGCAGTGAACACCGCGACATGCTCCTCGACGACGCTCCTGATCTTCGCCTCCGTGTCGGGGGTGATATTCCCGCCCGCAATCTCTGTGAGGAGCGCGGTCTGGGTCGCGGTCAGGTGAGCGCGGAACTCGGCCTCTCATTTGGTGATCCTGTCGATGGGAACAGAGTTGAGCTGTGGGGGTACGTCAGTCAGTACGATGCGGAAGGGGGGACAGGAGGGAGGGACAGACATACAAGACCGTTAACGCCGGCGTAGATGATGGGGGCCTGCAGCTCCATGGCCATGGGCTGGTACTGGCCCTGCTCTGCACGAGGTGTTAGAATCATGTGGTGTACAAGGAGATGAGGTGGAGGACGTACTCAGCAGCTCCGTCAACCGGGCACCACGGGAGAGCAGAAAACGGGTCGAGGTGTCGAGATCAGAAGCGAACTGTGCGAAGGCAGTGACCTCATGGTACTGCACAAGGTACAGCTTAAGGGAACCAGCGAATTTTTTCATGATTTTGCTGGGAGGAGGTGAGACGAGGACAGCGGAAGGGAGTGTCGACATACATCTGCGCGGCGGAAACCGACACGGGATACAGGCAGACCGACGTTGATAGCAGGACAGACACCAGAGAAGAAGAGCTCGGCTTCCAGGAAGATCTGGGTCGGTGATCGAAATGACCTGCAGGCAAGGATCAGCGAGTGACAGAGGAGGGTGACGGAGGAAGGGCTTATGTTCGTCAGGATGTAGGCGGACACATCACCACCCTGGGTCTCGATGATGGGCAGCATGGTCAAGCTTCCTCCACCAAATTTGTTGCTGAGATCTCGGCGGCACGCTCAAGCAGCCGAGAGTGCAGGTGGGACACGTCTCCGGGGTAGGCCTCACGACGGGGGGGGGGGGGACGACAGAGTAGCAGGGTCATCTGGCGGTAGGCAACGGCCTGCTCGGACAGATCGTCATAGATAATGAGAGCTGAGAGCAGTGTGAGTCGAGGAAACAACATAAAAGGTGAGATACTGACCGTGCTTGTCGTTGTCACGTAACCACTCGCCTATGGCGCATCCAGAGAAGGGCGGCCTGGCTAGCAGTGGCAGCGACGATGATGATGTACTTCATCGCGTCGTTCTCCTTGAGAGTCTTGACGAGCTGGGCGATGGTGGAACACTTCTGGCTGATGGCGACGTAGACACAGTAGAACTTCTTGGTCTCGTCCTGGCCGTCGTTCCAGTGCTTCTGGTTAAGGATGGTGTCAACCGCAACAGCGGTCTTGCCGGTCTGCCGGTCAACGGGGCGCTGAGAACACGTCCGAGGAAACCAGGGCCGATGTCAACTCCTAGCCAGCAGCACAGCGAGGAGAAGACAACGGCAGTGTATGCGCAAGCAGATGAACAGAGTTATAAAGGAAGACGAAGAACTTAAGAGATTTCGAGGAAATGACACGTGATGATAGAACAATCCAAATATTTGGTCGTTGTTCGTTTTCACTTCTTTCTCTTCGACCACTACCTTCACCTCTTCACGTCCGCCTGGCGATCCCGCCAAGCGTGACTCGTCTCCCTCAACTTTACACCTCTCACGCCGCGCTACTTAGCAGCCTTCCGATATCTCCTGATATCTCGCGCCGTCGCCGGTCAACTTGTTCGCCGTTATGAGGGATTGTGAGCTGCTGCCACAGATAGTGGAATAAACATGGTATGTGGTGAATGCTCTCGCACATATATTGCGGTGCTAATAACTCCCGTGTCTCGTACTCTTCACCACCGCGGCGGCGGCCATCGAGTTGTTGAGATTACACGAACACGCCATTAATGAGGTTTGCATGATGCCTACCATCCTCGGTGCGTACTGCTGACCATCGTTTCTCTTTCTTTACTAACAGTAACGGGCAGCCGTGAATCACCCACTCCGGTTTGTTTATTGGCCTGCCTCGACTAAGGTGACAGTACTTTGTCACCTCTTTCCGTGCAATTTTATGATTCCTTTGGGCAGCTGCTGTGTGCACACGGCCTCAGAGCGATGCCAACTGTCCTCCGCATCTGTCAGTCCTGCTGTTTCCCTGTATTGCCACCCGGCTCATTACCTCCCCAGCGCTCCCGTATACGCAAGACTTCACAACAGTGGTACACCCTGATCCCAATCGCGCTAGCTCTCATTTCTCACAGTCAGTTTTCTTCGACAGCTCCAGCACTCAGCGCGGCCCCTGCTGGGAGCCTGTTATGTGCACATTGTGGAGATGCGGTGTACCGTGCACGCATCACATTGGTTTTTCACCTGTCAGAGCGTGCGCGCTGCGGAGGTGCAGAGCAGGGCTTCTCTTTTCAGCTGGGGAACTTCCAAAGAACTCGCATTTCGGGGATGACGCGGGAGAGGAGATCGTGTTGGCCACAATGCGCTGCGCGAATGTGGCCTTGCGTCGGTAAATAGTTGCTGTCTTGTATCATTCTTATAGTTGTTGAAATGAATGGCTTTGACTTGATATTGAATCCGTGGAATTTTTTTTTTTTTTTGTCTGGTTAAGAATGGTCCTAGCGCTACAGAGTCCTACACAGTACTACAGAGCAGCCAACCCTAACCCTAGAGCACTACACGGCACTACAGAGCACGTGCCTACTACACGGCACTACAGAGCGGCACTACCGGGCACTACACAGTAGGGGGGTCTACTACACGGCACTATGTAGTGCTGCAGACAGGGTACCCCCTACTACACCACTACAGCACTATGTAGCACTACCATAGTGCTACATAGGGCTCTCTAGCGGACCCAGGTTTGCTGATGTGCTAGCCTTTTCGTTCCAATCGGGACACCGAACAGGCGCACGAACTTTGTCAAAGGCATGGATTTTTCATTCATTCTTTTGGTAGGCACGTAGGTAATAAAGGTCCAAATCACCTGTCATCCAGTTTGCTACGGTCAGGCAATAGGTTGATCAGGAATACAAGAAAGTAGTCACGGTTCACTTGTGCTGATCTGTCTATAAAGTTTGGATGCTGGAAAGCGATGGAGGGACCCATGCAAAATGATAATAATGATTGCCAGCACCGTCACTTTCCGGAACAGAGGATTTACAGATTAACTACCCTACTGTGGTACCACATCCAACAACCGCACCTTTACCAAGCCCGCCACACGTAAATTATAATCAGTAGGGTTCTCTATCTGCTCAATGATGTCCGACAAGTCAGGATGGTGCTGGAGCAGCCAGACAATTTGAAGGAATCCGAGGCCACTAAGGGGAGAGTTGGAGGTGGTCTCAATCGAAAACATGACAGCGAGAGAAAGCAACAGCAGTGAGACGCCAAGACCGATTGAAGCCTGGTAAGCTGAGTCGGCAACGAGAACTCTGAACACTAATACCACTTACAGCCCACAGATTCATCTGTGGTTTTGGCTATTGTCAGAATTTGTGAGTTGGAAAGAGGATTCACACACATCCAGCCTTGCAGCAGACACAACATCTTCTACGGTGGCACTGCCAGTGGACAGAATTGGTGGATTTATGATCTCTCCGGCAGCCAATGTCACCGTATCATCATCCAATATGGTCCCCTCCAATGTCACTGGTGTTGGATGTATATGACCACCTATTGAAAGTATTAGTTTCTGATTGAGTGAAGGAAAAATATCTGTGTTGCCTATCCAGAACATTGAAGCTACCAGAGTTGAAAGTGCATTCTCAATATCATGCAAATATAGTGATTGAAGGGAGGACTCCTGCCCAATTGGAGCGTTGAAACCCAGCTTATCTCGAAGATATCTGGAAGGAAAGTTAGACCAAAGAAGAATGACAGGTTTGGTTGTACAATTCTCCCGAGCTAAGCCCATTGGAAGAGTCTGGATCTTCACCATTAGGCACGTAAGACCCAGGGGTTATGACCACAACTTGTGCCCACTTATAAGAGATGAGGCATCTGAAATTTCCTTTGATGAATCACTCACAGTGTTATCCTCAAGAAGTGCTGTCCCATTGGTAGCCCTTGGAAGTGTTCCATATTCATACCATTTTGAATGATTTTTGTAAGTGGTTGGCTCAAGAGACCCTGGGATGATTGCTCTAGAATTAAGGTGGACTTGAGCGATTTGAGAAGTCAAGGACTTCACACAGCCAATAAATTGCAGAGACAGGCTCGAGTCTAGAATGAGTGGGAAGCCTTTATTGCCTCCTGAGTCGATGACCGTGTTTTGGGTGAAGAGGATGATCATGTTTGCAACTTTTCTCATTAGAATGCTGTTAACACCTGCATATCATTAGTGTCCATGAGACAGTCTTGACAGAAAACAGTTTTTACCTGAGTAATTGTAAACAAGCTTATATGTGTCTTCCATCGGGAACGAGATGTTGAGGAGTAATCCATCGAGTTCTGTGCCAACAAATTCAGCCGGAATGTATCCACATGTGATGTTGAAGCCAATAGCCGAGACTTGTGTTGTACCATTGCCCGGGAGGGGTAATGTCAACACATCATATAGGCTCCCATTGTATAGGCCTATCATTTTAGAATCATCCAAAGCTCCCATCCATGGCAAGAATGCTCCACTGCTCTGCATAAATCCAATTGTAGAACTGTATGATGGTTGAAAAAAAGACTGCAATCACTACAGGACACTCACTTGTGGGAGGGATCTGACCACTCAGGAATGCTTTGGGTCTCCACAGTTGATGTAAGGATAGAGTTGAATGTTTCGACAGAAAAAAGGGCGGAAGTTGTTATATGAAGAATAGAGATAGATGATAGATAGAGGCATATAGAAATGGTGCCAAGGAATGAAACAGGTAGTTCCCATTGTTTGTAGAGGGTCGATACTGCAGATCCAATCCCTGTCCATGCAGAAACTTTGTCGTGAGTCACTGTGAGGATGGAATATTGTTGAATGACAGCAGTTATTGCCTGTTTTTGTGTCAAGAAGACAAGGACTGGGTAATATATCTGCAGGGGGGTCTAAGACATATATTGGTTGATCAAATGTTTCTTCGTACCGTTCCAAATATCTGTGCTAGAACTGTACAGTAAAAGGACACAATCTGCTGATGCTCAACTGGAAAAATGATGTTGTGCTCTTTTCTTGTGATCCGTACACCAAGGAGGATGAAATGGATTGTGACAAGTAGAACATGCAATGCTATGTTCACAATTCGGAGAAAACTGGTTGAATAATGAGACAGAGAGTGAGGCTCTGCACAGTTGTCAACAAATATATCTCTGAATATGAATAGATCATACCAAGTCCAATACTCTGCTGTCCTTTAACTTTAGCAGCAAAACTCTCTGCTTTTGTATCCTCTAATCTCTTGGTGTATATCCGAAATGGTGTTAATCCTGCAATTCGAAGGTGGATTCCGATGGGTTCTTGCACATCCTTCATAAGATGGGAGAGCTCTTGCTGACGGTGCCACAACCAGATGTACTCCAGTAGCCCAACACCTTTGGTAGGCTCTTCATAATCTGTGGCAGAAAGGAATTTGAAACATAGAATGACTTGGATGGTTGAGATTGCAAGACCAATCAAAATCTGTGAATTTATCAGATGCTCTGTGGTATGGGGAATTGGAAAGTGCTCATCACAGCTGTGAAATCGAACTGGTATTGACCCTAAGTTATAAGTTAATGAAAGATATGCTACATAGGAGTGTTCTCACATTCAGTCTCACGCGAGGGATTTCCTGTTGAATAACTGTGTGGTTTGAAGCCAAAACAGGGATGGTCCCAGACTCTCGAGAAGTGAAATCCAAAAATGAGTTTTGCGTGACCAGGGAATCTAGCTGTATATTTCCACCTGGTAGAACATAAATATCTATACCAGCACACAAGGACAGAGTATTCACCTATCCAGAATGTCATGGCCACAAGAGAAGACAGTGCATTTTCAATATCATGCAGTTGCAACACAAGTGACGTGTTATCAAGTGGGTCAAGACCAAGATATGTCATCAGATATCTGTCAATATGGTCAAGGAGGTGGCAGAGGGAGAAACAAGCCTATTACTCATTCACATTGCCAATTCCACCTGTCCTATCTCGACTGATAATGTCTGACCACTGGTATATCCTCAGCATGATAGGACTTTATCAGAAATGAGTCCATACCAAGTCACTACCGAGAAGAGTTGAATCTTCAGATGTGAAATTCATGTCCATAGAGGCAATCCAGTGGGAATAGTTTTTGTAGATGATAGGATGAAGAGAGGAGCTGAGGGTGTTGGATTGGGCATCAATAGTGCCAGATTGGGACACCAATGTTTTGGAGCATTGTAGAAATTGAAATTGGGTGATACTGAGATTGGCATCTGTTACAGTCTGGAGTATGGAGGTGGGTTGACTGTTAAGGAAGACAGGAGATCCTTGATTTCCATCAGAATCAACTACCATATTGGTGGTGTAAATGACGATTGAGTTGTTGGGTTGTATCACAAACTCAGAGAAAGGTCTTTGTATCACAGAGAGGGTATTTAGGCCTGAACCTATAGCATGGCATATCAGGAAGACATAGAAATTTTGATTTATAAAGGAACCGCACCCAAGAGGTAGATGTACATGGATACAGCTCCAAGACCATTGAATGTGAAATTCCAGGTCAATGAACCTACATCGGAAGAAACCTGATCAAGAACTGCAGGAACATATCCACAGGTGATCTTAAACCCTGTGGCTGAAACCCGTGCTTGTCCCTTCCCATTGGTGGTGTTCTGCAACACCTCATACAGACTGCCATTGAACAATCCAAGCATCTGAGAGTTGTCAAAAATTCCCCGCCAGGGCAAAAAATTTGTAGGGTAGGTGGTCATAAAAGCAGTGGTTGAACTGAATCATTTGTCAATCACATAGATACTCAGAGAGATATTTTACACACTTCACGGTTGTTGAATTCTCAAATTCAGGAACTCCAAAGGTGTTTGCAGTCAACGGAAATGTAGCAGAGAAGGTTTCCGCTGAGAGCATTGCTGGTATGGTTATATGAAGGATGGAAACACAAGTAAGATAGCCAGCAATATTGAGTGTTCCGAAGACAGATGCCGGCACAGACACCTGATTATACAGAGTTGCCAGAGCAGAGCCAAGCCCAGACCAGGATGCAATACTGTCATGTGTGGCTGTCAAGGTCTGATAGGTTTGAAGGTTCTGCTGCATTGCTAGTTTTTGGGTAAGAAATACAAGAATTGAGCTGTAAATCTGTAAGCTGATGTTAGATGAATACATGTGAATCAAACATATGCTCCGACCGTTCCAAATGTTTGTGTGATTGTGGTGGTCCAGAATGAGACTGCTGTTTGCTGCTCTACAGGAAAGGTGAAGGAGTGATCCCAGTGCTTGACTCCACCAATTAGGAGGACAACGTGTCCTAGCACCAGGATAATATGTAGGGTGAAACAGATAGCTTGCAGTTTATGTTTTTGCAAAAAGCTTCTTGTTTTGATGGCCTCCATGTTTGATTCCTCGCTGAGGTTATCTATTGGGTCCGGTGTTACTGGATAAACTCTCAGTGCTATCTGTAAATACCATGCTGTTCCTGATTTATCAGGGATATTGTAGAGTCTTCCAATTCAGATTCAGATTCAGATTTGATATGTTGATATGTTGAGATGGGTCTGTGGTATTCGGGCAAGTCAATGCTTTGGAGAAGAGAGAGATTGTCTTCGCTTTGCATTGGGGGAATGAGATGGGGCAACAATCAACCAGTTTTCCTTATAGCTAGGAATCATGGTTGCGATGTCATTACGTGATGCTTCTTCCCCCCTGGGATCATCTCATCCTGGATGGTAATCATCTTCAATCCCGCAAAAATTGTTCAACAGCACTTGTGTAGTGCCGCGAATCATTTGATTGTTGCCAGCCCACAGCTAGCTCTGATGCATACATTCTTATTCCCCTTTTCTCCCGTCTTTTGAGTCAGGAGGAAGTTTCAGTGATAGATGTAGGAATTCCGGTGCACCAAGGTGGATGGGTAACTTACGTCGTTACTGTGATGTGAATACAGTCTCAATCTTTAATTGGAGTTGGGATTCTGGAAGCGATACCAAATGGATAATTCTAATCAGCAACCCCCGTACACGAGTACGGGCGTTGTCGATTAGCAGATTGCTATTCAGCAACCCCCACGTCAGAGATAAAATAAGATACTGGACGCTTCTGCATTCATTCCCGCCGTATTTCGACAACAAAAAGGTTTTGAATATGCAGGGGCAGAGCCAGAATGTTCCCAGTACGTCCCCCCACAAGCCCCGCTTTTTTCCCGAATTTTACTGGGCCATTTTCGGCCATTTTTTCCTCAAGTGGTCTCGAACCAGTTGAAATCCTCCAATTTGTTTGCCCAGTCGGGCGGAAAAAGATTGGGAGCACAGGTGATGTACTTTTATCTCTACATGATTATTTACAGTATTTTTGGACCAGTTCTTACCCCTCAAAAGCGCCCCGAACACATCCCGACACACCCCGCCGCGCCCACCATCAGATCTGATATTACAAATCAGAGGGTTAGGAATAGCAGCAACCTCCGTGCTGAGACTACGGGGGGTTGCTGATTAGAATTATACATACCAAATTGGTTTGTTTCAATCTCTCAGCAATTCAGTTGTGAGAATCTGTATACCCACGAATTCTAAATCGAACTGATTCAAATTGGTGCATCTTGCTCTCAGTCGCCTAGGCACTGCGAGATGGCCCAGCTTCATTAGACTCCGTGATTCATCTGAAACCGTTCGCCAACCTATTTTTTCTGGTGGACTGTTTCCGTCCGTCCCATTTCCTCGCGTTCAGTTGCTTTTAACTTGCCTATTTAAAATTTTCCATCACTTGTCCAGTATGCTATGCGTTTCTCAGATTCGCCGTACTGGAACCCTCATAGAAGGGACAAAATGGATGATACGCCCGCAGCATTAAAGCGGTTGAAGTTTTTGGGGAATACCATGCGTCCTGACTCCTCAGGCTTGCTGAATAATTCCCCTGACAATAGTCGGCTTGCCCAAGGGGATTCTTCAGTGTAGTTTAGTCGTTGGGAAATTCCTTTTATCTGATTTCCCTCGTATTTCTTGCTCCATAACGGTCTGTCAGACTATCAATCGGACTCTGTCCCTCTATTATTATTGCTAATTAAACTCGTACCTTGTTTGATAGCATATTGAGGTTCCGCGATGCCAATGATTGGCAAATTTCAGCCCGATTATTCCATAGTGTCTCCCAAGTCAGTCTAGATTGACGCGTCCAGCCCGACCCCATTGCAGGGTTCGTGACTTGCCCAGGCCGAAAACGATCGATACACGTGATCGCGATTCGATTCACCCAGGTTAGGCCGCTCGCCGCCTAGTCCACGATAGTGTCCAATGGGCCATATGGGTTTGTCTGTGAGATTGGGCCTTCGTCGTGCGTGGTCCATCGAGCTCCACTGGCACACTCGTCGCTCCAGGCAGCTTTTCGCGTCTCCCATGCCTCGTAAACGTCCTCGACAGCCGCGGGCGCACACAGAACTTTGCCCGATTCCGGCGCCCGCCGCGGTTTAACCGGCCATTCGTCCTCGTTGGGTCCAGGCATGCTAGAATGACCAGTGTGGTTCTTCCCCGGGCCTTCTAAGTTCTCGCTTGGGTATTGATCGATGTTTATGGGCAGGGCGTACATCTACTTAATCGTCATCCTTTCAAGTCCCGTAGGATGCATGCGCGGTCGACCCAGCCGCAACTGTCTCCGCAGCGCTTCGCATTCACCCGCGTTGCTTACTTATGTACCCTGCTCGATGATTGACCTCGCATTCTAGTATTACAGACTGCGTTTGTGGTTTACGTCGCCGCACGGTGTGTCCGCGACGTACTTGTGCGCGAATACGGCAAGCTCCGAGCCTAACACTATATAGAGTACTCTCCGCCTGGGCACGCGCGATGCGCAGCTATCTCACAGCGTTGTCTGCCCCCCACTCCCCCGGCGCGCGCTGCCCGTCCATCTCCCACATCTGCACCGTCCCGGCTGCGCGCTCCTCTCGCCGTCCATCCAAGCTTGTTAACATGGACCCGAGTCGTGTCATGGGGCCGCGGGAGGAATCAAGATCGATGCGGGTAGGGGCGACCGGTGCGAGGACAACGCGCCAGTGCGCCCTTGGAAGCCGGGAGTCAGCGAATGTATCCAAGACCTGCACACATCTCGACTGCCTCTTCGCCTTTGCCACACTGTCTGGCGTCTTCTCGTCTTATCCGCCCCGCCGGACTCGACACCCGACGGCGCCCCAGCGAGGATACTCCATACTCCATACGCCTCGGGCGCGCGCGCGCGATACGATGCTGGATGTCGATGGTGATGGCGATATCGCGACGACGGGGCTGCTGGTTCTGCCGGGGAGCAATGCATCGACGCGGGGCTCGTCGGGTCGGTAGGGCGGTGGGAGGAACAAGTCGCAAGTCAGGTGCAGAGTGGCTAGCCATATCGGGTGGTCCAGACGTCGCCGCTACCCTTCTGCCGACTTTCGAGCACATCTTCTATGGTCATTGGCGCACCACCCACGAAGTGATGGTGTCTAGATATGGCCCATACTTTTCCTGCAGTACACCATGTCCTGTTTCCATTACATAGGAGGTGCTGGAATGATCCCGACACAGGGGCAATCTCGGCGTTCGTGTTCTCAATCTTGAAAAATAGTAAAAATACAGGTGTAGAGAACTCCGGTGGTGTGCTGGGTTCATGTCAATCGTGTCCTTCGTGAATTCGTCGTCGATGTCATGAATATCAACCAACCTCATACTTCCCGCGCCGTCAGTATCAACTCCAGCTCGTCCTCATCGCTCGACTCGTCGCTGGCGTACCCGGAGCCGGTGCGCCCCGAGTTCATGGAGATCGTCCACTTGAGGTGCATGTGCCGGAGGACCTGCACGCGCAGCGGGTGGCGCGGGCGGCGGTGTACGGTCGCGACGATGCGCTTTTGCAGCGCGCGGCGTTCCTCAGCGGACGCCTCGTAAACCTGCGCAGGGGCCGAGGGCGTGCGCTGTGGCGGCGGTGTGAGATAAGGACAGGGGAGCGGAAGGAGAGGGGAACCAACGAGGGCACCGAGCGCGCGGCAAAGGACGCTCGAGACGGCGGAGAAGTAGAGGCCGTTTGCCGTGGCGTCGGGATCGCGGTCGAGCGCAGCGCGCGCGGCGGCGAAGATGTCCATCGGCCAGATGGAGCCGCGCGGGGCGAGGAGAGATACTACGCTGATGATTCTAATCAATATCGAAGTCGAGGGCAGGGTGGACAGGCCGGCTCACTGTTCAGATTTGATCGCACGCGCGACGACGTCTTCAATCTTCTCGCGGTACGTTGCATCCGGGAGAGAGTCGTAGTCGTCGAGCGTGATATTGCGCGCCGTCGTTAGACCGCCGAATTTGTACGGGCCGGACATGATGGGTGGGTATAAGTGGGAGTGCGTGGGCAGCGTCGCAGGAGCCAGACATTTAGTGGCGCCCTTAAATACTTACGGCGGCTGTCTGATCGCAATCGACGATCTATCCGCTAAATGAATGTAGGGGTTTGATTCCGTTTAGAGACAGGGGATGATAGTGCCTATTGACGGACGCGGATATTTGTCGTCCCGTTCAATGCTTGGTATTTTTCCGGATAGGGGCCTGAGTGAGTGCAGTTAGAGTGAGACGAGCGCACATTGGAGTCTGAAATGCTAACAAGGATCCGTCGTTTAACCTACTAAGGCGAAACGGAGCTTGCTGCTAACATCATACCTTTCTACTAATTCAGAGTCTAACAGTGTGGAGGCTACGAATCAACTGCACTCACATTAGCATTAGGCATGCCGGGTGTGAGCCGTCCGCTTGCTCCAATTTCGACGTCACCAGGGAATGCAAACGGAATGTGGCGCGGATGAGACAGACTAGTACTGAGACAGGCTAATGCGGCGTCGCCCAAAATGGATATGTTTTTGCCGTTTGCGGACACCACGTGGTCGATAGCTTTTTCGCGCGCACGACGACGAGCAAACGCAAACGCCGCCCATGGGGAAGAGCGCCAAACTCCACAAACGGGTGAGCACCATCAGCCTTCCGCGGCAGAAACCTACGCACGACTGACTCGGTGCGCATCTGTAGCCTAAGAACCTGAAGAAAACGACCACGGGCGCCAGCGCATCCGGCGCGGCTGCTGTTGTGGGGGGTGCACAGGCACAGGCGCAGAGCGCGAAGAAGAAGGCGGGGCTGAAGGCAAAAACGGGCAGAGGGGCGGCGCCGACCGAAGGGCATGTTCTGGGCGGCGCGGATTATGTGAGCCTGATGGGCGGCAGGAGGAAGGCGAGGGAGGAGGCGGCGAAGCTGCCGCGTAATCCATGAAAATCGAGGCGCTCCGGTTAACAGAATATCTAGTCTCCCTGAGGCAAACGTCGCAGGGTCAACTTTCGTGCCTCAAGATACCTGGTCAGATAAGGAATATCCTGTTCAAGGGATTATTATCTATTCTGCCTCTGGGAGACTAAGAATATCGCTCGTCCCGGTGGATCGCCCTTGTCAATGTTCAATGTTGGCTTGACTGCGAGTTGATGATGGGAGAAGGAAGCCGGGCCCGGGAGCTCTGGAGACTTTCCAAAGATTTTCTGATTCAAACAGAGATTGTGAAACATCGGATTGACCTTGTCAATCTTATCATTTAACAATTTAACAATGTGATACCCATCTACGTATGGACCCATAGAGAGAAGGACGAAAGGAATGAGGGAGCGACCACGTCGTGAGTATCGTAATCGCATCACAAAAAAACCTCCGTGTGTCAAAACCCAGTGGGAAAAGGAACACAGCGGCGGATTCAGCATCTTTGATTCGCAGTTCGCCCATCGCCTCTGGACGCCTCTGGACGCTTCTCGTCGTATGTGGACCGCCTTGGCAAATCCTGGCAAAATCAAGTCTCGAATTTGGTCTCGAATCAAATCCAATGAATTACAGTACAGGCGTCAAGCCAACGCGCCGCACCATACGGTACGGCGGCAAAGTATGTACGTAGCACTATTACAATGTAAAGTACCCCAACCACTCCCCCCAGTCGAACGAAATGTCTCAATATCGAGTCGCCGCGCATGCGCTACCGCACGACGATGTTCCCCCAGCTCTCCGACGTGTCGCGCGGGTTGCGCACCGGTGTGAACGTGGGGACGGGGTACCCGCCGATCCCTTGGTCGACAGAGCGCCCGTCGTCGCTATCACCAAACGACATGTACGACGACGGGCCGTAGCCCGCGGGGACGCCCGCCACGGCCGCGGTATACGCAGAGTCGTTCCGCGACAGGTCCGCGGGCGCGGGCATGTCGGGCGCGTCGCTCCCCCGCCGGCGCAGCGACACGAGGCGCGCGATCGCGGGCTTGGCGATGTCGAACGTCGTCGCGGCGCTCCCCGCAGTGTCGGGCGCGCCGCTCGCGCGGTCGCGGTGCACGGTCGCCATCTGCAGGATGTCCTGGATGTCGACCGTGTTCATCGAGAGGCGGCTCGGCACGGCGCTGCTCGGGCGCTGCGGGGTGCCGGGGCTGCGCTGGTCCGCGGGGACGAACTGGTTCCACGACCCGATGCTCGTGCGCGCGTCGGACATGATGGTCGCGGCGTACTTCTCGTTGGTGTAGATCGGGTCGTGCACGTAGCCGTCTGCGCTGGGAGGCGGCGGTGGTGCGGCGGACAGGTATCCAGCGAACGGGTTGGTCCCGGTCTTCTCGTCGGGCGACCAGCGTCGGTTGAGCAGTGTGGGGTCAAAGTCCATGTCCGAGATGCGCTTGCGGCGACGGCGTTCGCGCAGGTAGTACAGCAGTAGGAGAACAACGAACACGGTTAAGACGCTCGCACCGACCACGATCCCGATTATGGCGGACCTGTAGACGCACGACGTGTCAGTTTGGTTTTGGTAGTGAGTTGAGCGGAGGAGCTTACTTCGGCAAGCCGGCGCTATTGGTCTTGGGATTCGGACTCTTGTCGTTCGCAGACCCCCCACCCCCCTTCTTGATGCACGAGTTGTCGCTGCTGGAGTCGCCGAGGACTGGGGCACAGTGGATGAGGGATAGGGCCAGCAGAGGAACAGGACATACCAGTCATGAGGTTCGTCGTCTGGAGATGATTTAGGCCGTCGTCGAACAGCAGCACGACCTCCTCGTCGCGTTGGACGGTCATCGTGTAGGTCGCCGTGTTTCCGCTGCCGCTGAGGGGCTGCATACGCTTCGCGCCGTTGCGCGGGCTGAACGCGGTGATATTGGGGGGGCCGACATTCAGGTCCGTGTTGAATGTGACCGTGAACGGCTCGCATTGGCTGACCGTGTCGTTAAACTGGAAGAAGTTGACCGGGGGGGCGGCCGCGAAACAAGCCGCAGGCGCGTTCGGGTCAGCCGGGGGAGCTACCTTGGTAACGTCGGAGACCTTCGCAAGGGGGCCCTCGATGTCATCGAGGGACGCAATGAAGCGGGTGTTCGCCGAGAGGGGAATAAAAGAGAGCTGGATGCCCGTGGAGTTTGATGCGCCGTTTGGGACGGGGATGCGCAATGGGGCGGCGCCATCGACGAGGGGGAGAATGGTAATGATTGTGGGGACAGAGTGATTGTTGGCGTCGCCTCCGGAAAAGGTGATATTGACAGGCTCGCACTGGTTCACCGGAGAGAGCTTGAACTTGAAATTTCCTAGGACGACCTGCGGTCCCAGGGCGATGACGCCCAGCACCGAGAGAGCAGTAAGCAAGAACATGAAGAGGCGAGGAACAGCCTAGGTCATGAAAATGAAAGCCTGCAAAAAAGGTGGACTAGCCACGGAGGAGATGAACGAAGGGAAGAAAGAGACCTATCGCCGAAGGCAAGCCTTGGTGACCAAACTTGAAACTATTACCGCCGGGTAGATCCTCGCATGGGAGTTTGGGTCAAAATACTTTGACGCGAATTAAAGTTTCGACAGAAAGTGATCACATCATTGATGGCATCAATACCAAGCATCCCGGCAGGCAGTGCCGTCTGATTACATCAATATTGCCACTTGAATGCTCCGCTCACTTGCTACTCGAACGCGGGGCATCCACCTGGGCCAGCTCCCAAACTCGGGCTCACCCATCGTGTCCACCCTCTCCTTCTTCAACTCCGTCACTCCCCCCGGCGAGAAGATCCCTACCTTTCGCGTCCTCGATGGTCTCGGCAAGCCCGTCGACGGCGCGGAGCTTCCAGACATCGACGAGCCATTCGCCCGCAAGCTCTACGAGAACATGCAGCTCCTCCCAACCCTCGATACCGTTCTCTACAACGTTCAGCGCCAAGGAAAAATCAGCTTCCATGTGCGTGCCCTTGTCATATAAGTATCTGCGCGCTCTGATGTCTACAAAGTAGATGACATCGGTAAGAGCTCTCAGCTTGCCAACCTGGGATCGGCCAGGTCCTGAGTGTTCGTAGCACGGAGAAGAGGCGACGATCATAGGTTGTGCTGCGGCTTTGGAACCCGACGACGAGTGAGTCCCCGCGATGCCCGCAATACTATCCCCACTGACCTGAGCAGAGTGCTAGGTCAGTAGAATCGCGCCTTTGACGCGTCGTCTTCCTCACAGCCACGCAGGGCAGTACCGCGAGATGGGCGTCCTTCTCTGGCGTGGCTTCGGCGTCGATGCGGTCATGGCCCAGTGCTTCGGTACACACGAGGATACATCGGGCAAGGGCCGTCAGATGCCTGTCGTAAGATCGCCTTTACCCCTATGCAACAAACGCGCGCTAAATACGAGACTATCCAGCACTTCGGGTCTCCCGCGCACCACTTCCACACCATCTCGTCCCCGCTCGCGACGCAGATCCCGCAGGCCGCCGGCGTGGGTTACGCGCTGCGCCGCGCGCGCCCGCGCTCCATCGCCGCCTGTTTCTTCGGCGAGGGCGCCGCCTCCGAGGGCGGTGCGTCCTTCCCACTTCCCTAACACCATCCCGCTGACGCGCGCGACGCAGACTTCCACGCGGGCCTCCTTCTCGCGTCGACGCTCCCCGCGCCGACGCTCTTCCTCGCGCGCAACAACGGCTTCGCGATCAGCACGCCCAGCACGGAGCAGTTCTTCGGCGACGGCATCGCCGCGCGCGGGCCCGGGTACGGCATCGACACGGTGCGCGTCGACGGGAACGACGTGCTCGCCGTCCTCGCCGCCGTGCGCGAGGCGCGCAAGCGCACGCAGGAGCAGGGCCGCGCGGTCCTCGTCGAGGCCATGTCCTACCGGTGCGCCCCCCTCCCCCTTCCCCGTTTCTCTCTGTCCACACGCTAAATTACCGCTCAGCGTGGGACACCACTCGACCTCGGACGACTCGTTCGCGTACCGCGCGCGCGCGGAGGTCGAGGACCGCAAGCGCATCGACAACCCGCTCGCGCGCTTCCGCCTCTTCCTCGAGGCGCGCGGCTGGTGGACGCCCGACGACGAGGGCGCGCTGAAGGAGCGGCTGCAGGCGCAGGTGCTGGCCGCGTTCCGGCACGCGGAGGCCGCGCCCAAGGGCGCCGTGGGCGAGCTGTTCACGGACGTGTATGGCGGGGAGGAGCCCTGGAACATCGTGCGTCCTTGTGT
Source organism: Mycena vulgaris (assembly GCA_029204335.1). Lineage (NCBI taxonomy): Eukaryota > Fungi > Basidiomycota > Agaricomycetes > Agaricales > Mycenaceae > Mycena > Mycena vulgaris. Next base: position 48,284 of record JARGYA010000178.1, read on the forward strand.
CTCCCCTCCTTGTTTTCTTATTCTTATTCTTATTTTCCGCGGCGCAGACGGAGCAGCGCAAGGAGCTGGCGGGGCTGTTGCGCAAGTACGGCGGGACGTGGGAGCCGTGGCGGAACGAGCTTGCGCGGTTCAAGGACAAGGGGGAGGACTTGACCAAGGGAGATGTTTAAGGGGCAACGCGCAGTTGTATAGTAGTAGTGTAACATTATCGAATAATGCGAATAAGTAGTGTACAAGGAGCTGTCCGCCGCGCGTCTAAGTGATAACGCGTAGAATAATGATACAAGCCTGAGCTAAGTTGCTGTTTTCGTCTCTAATGCGGCACGCCGCGTTAATGGCGTCCGACACTCCACATTAATGGACCTCGGGCAGCGCCACATGGCTGATAAGGTACGGCAGGATGATGCCCGTCGCAATCAGCAGTACGCGCACCGACGGCGCCATCTTGTCCCCGTCCCCTGCGCCCGCGTCGCCGTGCGACACGTCTTGCAGCACTGTCGCGACGTACAGGAACGTCCCACCCTGCATGGAATTTCGTTAGTATGCGAACAGAAACGGAAGGAAGAAGGGTGCGCACAGAAACAAGGAGCGCGATGCCCGTCCAGCTGCCCTGCCCGCCCGCGCTGAAGAGCGAGAGCAGTACGTAGGACACGACCGCGCCGATGGGCGTCGAGGCGGCGAAGAAGGCGAGGTGTTTCCGGCACTCGCGCGGCGGGAGAGAGGTGTTAAGAAGGGAGGTCGTCAGCGCGAGGGAGGTCGGCGCTGCGCACACGTTTGTTAATTCAGGTACTTAATTAAAATTAGAGAGGGAAGACGAACCTTTGTGGATGATGAGCGCGAGGAAGACGATGAGGGAGAGGTCGCGGTGCGATTCGCCGGCGGGGTCGGAGGAGAGGGAAGAGACGCCGAGGGCGAGGCCGTCCGCGAGCCCGTGGGTTATTAGCCCGAAGGTGAGCGGGTACGCGCGCGCGCGGCTCGCGCGGATGTCGTCGACGTCCACCTGCATGAAGCCGTGCCCGGCGGGGGCGTCGGGCTCCGCCTCCATCCCTGCGTCGAACTCGACCGTTGCGCCGACCGCGTGCAGCGGGAGCTCGCTCGACGCGGGGCCGTGCGAGTGCGAGTGCGGCGCGACGAGCTGCTCGACGACCATCATGAACGTGAAGCCCGCGATGAGCGCCAGCGCGATCGTGGACGTCGGGAGCTTGTCCGCCGCATGTGCGGATGCGAGGGTCTCTATGCCCTCCGGGATGATGACCCCGAGCGCGGTGCCTATTAGGATGCCTGGAGACACGTCAGCCTGGGTGGGTCGCCGGCGACGGCGTGCGTACCAGAGCCGAGGGTGGAGAAACGCGAGATGTGGTGTTCTAGGGATGCCATTCATATTCTGGGCGAGACGCGTATATTTATTCGAAGACGTACTGGAGAGTGCAAAGGATAATGGCAGGATGCCAGCCAGGAAGGACGAGCTAAACTGCCAGATGGGATGAGTGTCTTGGGAGACGGGCGCGGTACTCACACACCGAGCAACGCCGACATGAAGAGGAGCGTGAACATCGTGTTTTCAGCCCGCGGGGGGTCGGTCTCCCCAGGTTATCGTCGTTGCCTCGTTTGTTTCGAGGATTGTCGAATTGGGAAGCTTGAATGAATGCAGCAGCCAGAGAGCTTGGACGCTGGAGATGGAAGTGGGATGCAAAGGTTATGCGCGTGAAAGCGTGTCGGTCTCTGCTTGTTCCTGTTATTTCGGCGCTGAGTCGCGTCTTCCCCAACCTTGTCTTGTGCGCGTTCCAGCCGCACAATCCAACGAACGAGAGTAGCCCCGCGGTTCTGTGTCGCTGGCAACGCTGGAGGATGAATTTTGGCATCCGACTTCCCGTAGAACTGTGGGACGAGGTGTTCACGCATCTCTCGCGTGAAGATCTCCAGCATGTCCACCTCGTTGACCACCTCTTTCATCGTCTCTCGAACCCATTACTCTTTCGCACCGTGACCTTCCATTTTGACAAGATCGCTACTCCCAGATCAGACGAGCAGTATGATTTCTCACCGGACGAGCAGTCTGATTCTTCATCGGACGAACAAGACGACTCACCAGCGGTCGTCCCTCCAACTCCCGCAGAGGTCGCCGTTGTCGAAAATGCATTGATGCGGCTCGAAGTTTGGTCTTCCCCCGCCATTGCACCACTTGTCCGTGTGTGCACGATCTTAGCACCTTCTCCTCGCCGCTTTGGACCATACGCCCTTCCAGAGACCGGATTACCCTGTCCATTCCTTGTCTTTTTCCACGCCCTCCCCAACTTCACCAGCTTGCGAGAGTTCACCGCGAGCCACATCCGCTTCTGCGATGTCGATGTGGCACATGTGTGCCTGTTGCCGAACCTTGCGAAGATGGACACCCGTTCATGCACGATGATGAACCATTCCCCTTTCAAGCTCGACGTCTCCCACTTTTCGTTTCGGGGTAATGCATTCTATGCAGACACGGGCGACCAGTGGATCCGTGCCTTGCGTCCGGACACGCTGCAGAGCCTATCCATCCAACGGAAGCTCATCCGTTACATCACCGACCTAGAGTATACTTTCCCGCATGTCAATACTCTCATCTTTGAAGGTTCCGACCTCTCAACCATTGCCGAAAGCCTGCCTCTGCTATCCAAATTTCCAGCAGTTCAGACTTTGACAATGACGTCCGAAGAAGCGATCCCCGCAGGAACAAATCCGGATGTGTCTGTTTCTGAGCTTCCATCCATCAGGAATTTCACCGGTCCGTGGGGGCTGCTGCGCTTCCTTTCCCTCTCCCATTTGCATCACCTCACCCTCACCGACTCTTCTTTCCCCGACTTTGTATCCGAATTGCGCAAAATCCAGATACTAAATAGCGTCACGTCACTCGCGCTGGAATTAGAGGATTATCTGGAAAACCTTGATGGCCTCGGGGAATTATTTCCCAGTCTCAAGACTCTCGCAGTCTATGTTTTCCCCGATTTCTACAGCAGTGATGATGAGGCCCGGTTGATTAACAAAACGAAGGTAAACCTGGCATCCTGTGCCTCTTGCAGCCACTCAAACAGCTTCAGGTCTTCGCATTCTTCAAACAGCTCACCGACTTCCCTTCCCTTCCCATGAATCTGACAAGGCTCGACATTGTCTGGATAGACGGATTCCAGCATCCCTTTGAATTCAGTGAAAGCACCGTTGTCACGCCAGACGATCTGCAAAAGCTGAAGGACACACTGGTGACGAGGCATTCCGCCTTGACACGACTCGAGCTGTGCTGTGTCGATTATAGGCTCTTCTGGGCGCGGAATCCCGCGAACGGGAAGGAGTACTGCGGTGCGTCTAGTTCTACTAGTATATTTCTCCCACAATGTGGTTAACTTTTTTTCCAGAGCTTTACAGAGCAGACGATCCCCAGGAGAAGTCTTTCGATTCCGACATATTTTGGGATGCGTTTTGCTCACATTGATAAAATATGCTTATGCTACAACTACATCTTGATCGACGCGCGTCCGAATCTTGTTTATATCTACCGCTAACCATAGAATTCAGTATACATATCTTCTTGCCTGACGACAGCATTCAAGAAATCGTGCAGTTGTAGCGCAGCACCTTGCTGATTCACAACGCTGGCCACTCTGTTGGGGGGCCATAGAAGACCCTCTCGAAAGCCGGCAGAAGTTTGGCGGCGACTTCTCGACCGCCAGATATCGCTAGCCAGTTGTGAATACTAATGACATCGCAGATGAACCAGAGAACGCACTATGTTGCTGCCCGCCAGGCATTTCGGACCATACGTACACGAAATCGGTGCAATGAACCCAGAAAGTCTTGAGCATGGGACGGTGGGACACGATGTCGTCCTTCACCTGCGCCAGATTGGGCGGCTGGACCTTGTGCTCGAATTCCCAGTTGATCGCAACTTTGGCGATATTCGGAGGCAGGGAGGAGGGTAGATCGTGCAAAATGGCGGAAAGCTGCCGAAGTGTCAGAGGATGCCCGCTACAGCACGGGACGACGTACCGCTACGTCGTCTGTTACTTGAGAGAAACGGCGCCCGTCGAGGGTCAACACAAGTGTGCTGAGGCTAGGAAAGATCTCGCCGAAGCCGCCGAGGGACAAGACAAATTGAACAAGGCATATCTCCAGATACTCGACGCTGTTGGCTCTGGACACTGAATGTATCGCAGCTAGACATTTGTCCGAATGACATCTTTCGATAGTGAGGCGGCGCAAGCCGGAGAGGGGGAGGAGCAGTGTGCCCAGTGTATCTTTCAACCCGTAAAGATTCACGTGCAAAACGCGCAGCGTATCCGGACACAAGGCGTGGAACCACCACTCCTCAAGTTGGTGTTCGTTGGTGCTGAGTGTAAAGTCATCCAACTTAAACAATTTGGAAGGTGTATCGAGGATTTCTTCATGGGCCACGACACAGCTATCGATGGTAATGCTGCGGAGCTTGGGCAGGGCGCACAAATTCGTCATCGCGACGCGTGTGAACTGGACGTAGAACCCGCCAAAATGCTGCAGGTTGACGAAGCGGGGGAGGAGAGAGAAAAAGGCGGCCAATAGCATGTACGGGTCCTGACCGGGACGCGGCACGCCGATGAAGTCCAAAGGCTCAACATGGCACTTGAGGACATATGGCGCGATCTCGTCGGACACCCAGAACTCCAGGCGCCCGCGCGCGCGCTCGAGCTCCTCTGCCTGCGGAAGGACCAAGTCCTCTACATACGCGCGCGCTTCGCCTTCCAGGTAAGCGGCGAGGGAGTAGGGGTGGAACTTGAAGCTGGTGAAGAGCAGCGGGCGGGAGAGGTGGTGAAACCATCGATTTGTGAGGGCTAGCCGTTTAAGCGTGGCGCGGTCCGAGAGATGGCCGACTATCTCGTCCAGCAATTCGGGAGGAACGCGCGTAAAACTCATCGTGGTTGAAGGACTCAGATACACCAGATGGCGGTTTGGTCATATTTGTAAGTTCACCTTGGCAACTTCGATCACAACTCCCACAACCACAATGATTGTGACTTCGCGCTCCCCGACGTTCCTGATCATGAGGAACGTAGAACGCCTTCTGTTCGTGCAAAAGGGTGAAGAGCTGCCGAAGTATTAGAGGATGGTCGCTACAGCGCGGTACGACGTACCGCCACGTCGTCCGCTACTCGAGAGAAACTGCGCCCGAGGGTCAACACAAGCGTCTCGAGGTTAGGGAAGATCTCGCTGAAGCTGCCGAGGGACAAGAAAAATCCAAAAAAGCGTATCTCCAGATGCTTGATGCTATTGGCTCTGGACACTGAATGTATCGCAGCTCGAAATTTGTCCGACTGACATCTTTCGATAGTGAGGCGGCGCAAGCCGGAGAGGAGGAGGAGCAGTGCGCCCAGTGTATCTTGTAACCCAGAAATGTTCACGCACAAAACGCGCAGCGTATCCGGACACAATGCGTGGCGGAACCACCACCTCTCCATGTCATCTCTGTTGTTGCGGAATGTAAAATCATCCAACTTCACCAATGACGCACGGAACGAGCGGGTTTCATGATCGGCCACGACACAGCTATCGATGCCAACGTTGCGGAGCTTGGGCAGGGTACACAAATTTGTCATCGCGACGCCTGTAAAATGGACGTAGAACCCGCCAAAATGCTGCAAGTTGACGAAGCGGGGGAGGAGCGCGAAAAAAGCGGCCAGTAACGTGTATGGATTCTCATCGGGAGAAGGCACGCGATCGGACGCGAGTCCCGGGGGCTCAACATGGCACTTGAGGACATAGGGCGCGATCTCCTCGGACGCCCAGAACTCCAGGCGCCCGCGCCCGCACTCGAGCTCCTCTGCCTGCGGGAGGACCAAGTCCTCTGCAGACAGGCCTCTCGTGAAAGGGACGAGGGAGTAGGGGTGAAGCTCGAAGCTGGTGAAGAGCAGCGGGCGGGAGAGGTGGTGAAAGTATCGATTAGTGAGAGTTAGATCTTTGAGAGTGTCGTGGTCCAAGTCAGGCGAGAGATGGCCGACTATCTCGTCCAGCAATTCGGGAGGAACGCGCGCAGAACTCATCGTGGTTGGAGGACTCAGATATACTAGTGGTGGTCCGAATCAACTTCGAGGCGTTTGGTCATGTTTGTTGTAAGTTCATCTTCTTCAACCACACGATTGTGACTTCGCGATCTAGTCCCGCCTCAAAAATTCTAAACTGTAACACGCGTAATAAAGCTGGCTCTTTCCCGCGGAGCCAAATCCCCGACGTTCCTGATCATGAGGAACGCAGAACGCCCGTCGCCTTCTTAGGTAAAGTTCCGTAACCAGTAACCTGTTCTGAGCTCCAGTGTTCGCCCGAAGGGCGAAGGCCTTCGGACGTTGAAGGCCTTCGTGAAGGCCTTCAAAAATTTCGGCCAAGAATTGCGCTCTTCGGAAGGCCTTCAGGAATTACGTGTGTATTATGTGATTTTTAATTTTCGCTCCGCACTGCTCACCCACCGCTACCTTTCTTTATGATGACCTCTCTGCAGGATTGCTTTTATAAAGGGGGAAAGCAGAATGGGACCCACTTTAAAAATTACTGCAAGGCGTGCATCAAAAAGCATATGGAAAGTGTCGGTGCCCCGATGTCGGACCTTGTGACATGAGGGCAGGCATATGGAAGACTTGCAGATGAAATGGAGGCTGCCATCTCCGACTATGGAGCGAGAGAAAAAGATTCAGACGAGGAGTTTCGCGCTTAATTTATTCCATTGGACTGGTGCAACGCGGCGGTAGCCAGCGTGGGAAAGATCATTGAAGGCCTTCGGCGGGCCTTAAGTTGAAGGCCTTCACCTTCTGAAGGCCTTCAATATCCTGGGAACACGTCTGAAGGTCTTCGGGGCGAATACTGCTGAGCTCCCGTCCACGACAAATTCCATTTGAGCTCTCTATCGGCGCTACAGGTCCAGGCTTCGTCGTCCAGATCTTGTTTCTTCGACTACACTGGCACCCAAATATCCAAACCGTAACGTTACTACTCGGAACAGTTGCCTTTCTCCCGACAATGCCCGTTCTTTTGCTGAAGCAACTCGCTGCGGCTTTCTTTCTTCTTTCTGCCGTGGCCGACGAACGGACTGATAGCGCAAGTCCGAGCCCTCGCCCAAGCAGGCAGCCGCGGCGAACGTCTCCTAGCGATCGACGGCAAATCCTTTGATCCCTATTGTCGCTGAAGGTGATTGTGCGAGAACACGCTATACAGACACCGTCACTACAGACACCGTTACGATAGGGTCGCAGAGTCGCCAAGGGAGGCGACGGGGTGAAGATTCATCCTGTACTATACTGTACTGTACCGATCGTTTCTGTTTGCTCGTAACAACCTGTATCGTTGCCCTCCCTCTCCAAAAAAAAGAAGAATTCCAAAGCTTGCCATGCAGTACTACCAATGCGACTAACTAATAACTATATCACACAGAGTAAATAAAAAATAAAAGAAAGCGGGCCATTAGACGTGCCAAAGAAGGCGAAATATATCCGTGCCGAGAACTGGAAAGCGCCGATCTGGAATTAGAAGGATCAGGGGCGGAGGCGGACGAAGGGGTGGGGTGTAGACCGGGAACCAATCTGTCGTACGAAGACAAATCGTCGGCCGACAAAAGTGTATTCTTGAAGACAGAACGGTCCTTGGTCTAGGCGGGGCGGATAAGAGGATGATTGGGGCGGGCGGATAAGTGAAGGCGGCGTGAAGTGAGTGCGGTACGGGGTGAGTGTATGGTCGGTCAACTAATGCAGGGGGTGCGGGGGTCGGGTATCCGGGGTAAAGAGCGGACGGGGCAGGGTGCGCCCCAGTGTGTGTGTATGTACAGGGTTGTTGAGTGCGCGGCGGGGAGATTCTAATGCGATAAATAACTGCGGTCGCTCTACAACCCCAGCTCGGCGCCGAGGTGCGCGGTATGGCGGTTGCGCACGGCGTGCCCGTGTGCATGCGGGCTTGGGGTGGGCTCGCGGCGCGCAACGGTGTTGGTCGGGGCGACGTGCAGCACGGTACTGGTGGCGATCGCGCCCTTGGCGCCGCTCTTGTTAGCGGTCGCGCTCGTGGTGGTGATCGCGGACACGCCGTCGTTGGCACTCCCACCGATCGCCTCGGGGCGGTAGTGCGCGGACGCCTGCTCGGACATGTAAACGCCGAGGCCGATGCCACCGGCGGCGCACACGATGAGGACGAAGCCGACGATCCAGACCCAGCGGTTGAGGCGGCTTTTGCCGCCCTGGGTCTTCTTGAGCCATGAGGACGGGCGCTTCTCCTCGGGGTCCTTGGCGACCATGCTAAAGCGGCGCCAGAACTGTTCGCCTTTCTCGCCACGGCCGCGCGCGAGGAGGGTCTCCTCGCCGTCACCGCGCATGATGAGGCCCTTGGTATCTGAGAAGCCGACCGACCCGACGGACGACATGGTCTGGGTGCGTTGCGGGCGGGCGAACACGGGGGTGATGGGCGTAACGGGGGCCTGGAGCGGGTGCGGGGACGCAGAAGGCGATGGCGTGCCGTAGGGTGACGCAGGCTGGCCAAATGGCGAACCTGGCGAGTGCGGCGCGGGGGTGACGATGCGGAGGTTCGGGTGGCCACCAGAAGGGGGAGTGCGGCCTGCTGGGACGGCAGAAGGAGCTGGGCGAGTGATACCATTGCCGTTTGCGCTTTGGTTAAGTGCGGCCATCGGGGCTGCATACCCAGGCCGAGGAGCTGCAATGGACGGGCTCGAAGGCGAGCGGGTTGGCGTAGACGGTGTCCGTGAAGGAGTAGGTGAACCACGCTGCTGTTGGGAGTTGTACTGGGGCGGGGGGGTCTCGAGGCGTTCCGGCGCAAAGGGCCCTTTTGCAGAGGTTGTCGTTGCGCCGGTTGCAGCCGCCAGGGCAGCATGTTTTGAAGGGCTGGAGGAGGCGTTTGCGCTGCGTGCGCGGCGTAAATCCTCCTCGTCGTCGTCCGAATCATCATCGTCCATGTTGGCGTTCATGAAACCCATCCCTAGGGCGTCGATCCCGCTATTGCGATTCGCCGCGCCTTCACCAGGCGAGAGGTAGTTGTCATACCTGCCCGCGAGGCGTCAGAAAAAAGTCTAATACTTATGTGGCGAAGGGTACGTACACATCGTAAGCAGAGCTGCGCTTGGCTGGCGTCTGCTGGGGGACCGCCCGTGCGCGCGGCTGGGGGCTTGACTGGTAGAACGTCTCGGGTTCGTCTGTGGCGAAAGGCGGTCTGCCAGCGAGCGGGGCCATGGAAAAAGAGAGTGGATGCCGTAGAGGACAGCGGCGAGAAGGAGGAGAGAGACAAGAGACAGACGAAACGACAAGCGTTGTTTGGCTCAGCTACATCTATCAACCCCGCCTAATCGGGAACATGTGCTCCATGATGCTTCTTCAAAGATCCCCCGTCTCAAACCCTGCTAGGCCCCCACACCCTCCTAGCACACCACTTTGCCATGGCGCCGAACCCACCGTCTCATCGCACCGACGTTTTTTATCTTTCGCGCAGTCCGCTCCTGTTGCAAATACGGCAGAATATTCTTATTTAATAACGAGCTATTAGTAGCGGTGGCGTATGTTTCAGTGACAGTACCGTAATTAACCCTCCTCGAGTAAAAGCACCCATACTAATAGGAGTAGACTGTACACGACTGAATTAGCTTAAACTCTGCCGTAAGTTGAGTGTCATGGCTAGCGATGTTGCCCGAGGGAATAAGCAGAAGGTGAGTCCAAGCATCCCATTCCTACAACACCTAGAAGCTCACCAACTCACCACCGGTCCAAAACATGGCTTTTTCTTCTTCTTGTTCCAAACGGAGCTGGGCCACGGGAGACCATCACTGTGGGCGTCGTGGGACTACTAACGGCGGAGAACAGCGGACAAATTTGCCGATACTTAATTGACGGAAAATCCGAGCCTTTTGGAGATAATGAAAGTGCCACCCGGGAGCCGACTACCGCAGGGGTTGCCAGTCGGCCATTGAGCGCCTAGTGCACCAGCGCATCGACGAGCGCAAGGGTTGAAGGAGATAAGATTATTGGCCATAGACTAAGGAGTGGGACCGATCACCGATCAAGACGTGAAGATTCCGAGCTTAAGAAAACAGGAGGCGGCGATGATGCGATAGAGCTGCTTCAAGGCTGAAAGTAGGCGAGGCACCTAGCTGAGGCTGCTGAGCAATATTCGATTCTGAAATATAGTGCAAGGGCACCCGGCAGCTCGTTCACGGCAGAAATTGTGATTCGAGTCACTGACAGGTCTCCAGGTTAGCCGAGCGTCGCGTGGAATACTATGCAGAGTTGCCATCCAAAGACACATACGTATGGAGTCCAAGGAGGGGAGGAACGAAGTGTCCAGTATTGGTGACGCGTCAGGCCTTCAGAACTGATCAGTCTACATAGTTCTGGAGACTCGGAGTTTCGACAAGGCCCAGGAGTTATCAGTTTCCAGGGACCGTCAATCACTTGAGACCGGCAGATCCAAGTACGGTCCAAGGGCGCAGCCCGGTTTACTTGTTGATTAGGCGAGAGAGAGAGCAGCTGCTCCAGAAGCTCCATTGAAGTCGACGTCCTGCGGCTTCCTGCGGACTAGTGCTGCCGCGGCTCGGCTCGGCTCGGCTAGCCGTTGGAGCCAAGCCGAAAATAAGCCGAGCCTAGCCAGCCGTTCACACGGCGGCTCCGTTGGCTTGGCTCCGGCTCAAGCCGGCTCCACTAACGGCTTAGCCGCGGCTTCGATCGGCTTACATCTCCCATTCTCCCTCTTTAACCACTCCCACACCGTCCTGAGACCGTAAAGCCATGATACTATTTACTGAGCTCCAGCTTCACTCCCCCTCGGCCACTGCTCCCCTCTATCAACGACCGCCGAGGCTATTTGCGCCCACAACGTGCCAACCATCGTATTCTTCACTCCGCATGGGGACGACACAGGGAACAAGGCACGAATGACCGCGACGGTGGTGTCGATGCACCTCGTTTGGGGTCACTCGGGGTGCCCGGGTGACGACGAGACTGATGGTCAAAGGTAATCTTTCGCGGCAATCCATGTATACGCGGAGCGGATATTTTTCAGGGTTTTTTACCTTTCTACTCACCAACGACCCTTGAAATGCACCGATGGGGTTTGGGCTTCCATGTCCTCCTCGGTGTATATCATGGTTTCGTTTTATCCTCAGGACAACCCAACTTATCCACCATTTTCTTACCGCCTCCATGCCTCCTCGTGGACGCCCAAATGAGCCGCAACAGCCAGAAGGTATACAATCCGAACCATTTGTACCACCATCTAAGCGGATTAAACAGTCGTCCCCCAAACTCCAGAGCGCCAACCGCGCGCCCGAAGACCACCCCCGCGTGCGGACAAGACACCACCTCCGCCGGAACCTGCCCCGCGCAGGCGCCGGAGGCGCCAGCCTGAAGCATCGGCCGAACTTAATGCTGCCCCCGCCCCCGGCACGCATGAGGCTCCGCCTGGTCCCGCAGAAAACAACGGGGAAGGTGCGTCCTTGTTTCATTTCATTTCTACTTTGTTGACCCCCTCTGCTGTGATCCAGCTGCCCAACCACGTCCCCAGGATGTCTTCGACGATGGCCCTGCTGCTATACCTGGTCCTCAGCAAGATGGGCCTCCGGCCACGTCTGGTTCTTGGCGACGTGCAAACGTGCATTTCAACGACGACCAGGAACCCGGCGAATACTTTCCTTCGCCGTCTCAGTCACCCAGCTACCACCAATCACCCACTCCATCGCATAGTCGGCATCGCGGATCACCACGGGCTGGCCCTCATCGTGCACCCGCGCCCCGACCTCAGCAAGCAGGTAGCCGATCAGGCTCAGCCAGAGACGTGTGGACTTTCTTCGAGGGGGAAGAGATTAGAGAGTGCTTAATCTGCAGGTATGTCTTACACATCTCCGCATTCTCTTTCACCTCACTCACCATTGACAGGCAAACACACGCCGCAAACCCCCGCCATCAGGAAAAAAAATTCAGCAAAAGTACCAGTACCGGTGTCTTGCGCAAGCATCTATATGAACATCATCTGGACTTGTGGGTGGCGGGATGCGATCAATTAAAAATACCGATCAAGGCGAAGGAAGCAAAGAAATATGTTGATGACTACCGCGCACGCAAGCAACACACAACAGCCAGCGCGTCTAAACCAGAGCCGCCGGAGCCGCGAACACAGTTTTCTCAAGAGGCCTTTGTCGACACAATTGTTGAGTTCATTGTCGGAGATGACCAGGTGTGTTTGCATTTATCTCGTTTGACACAATCTAAATTACATTCATGCAGTCAATCAATGTCGTCGAAAACAAGCAACTACGTGCTATTTTTCTCATGTTGCGGTCCGAACTGAGAGACCAAGACATTCCCCATCGAACGACAATCCGAAACCGCATTATTGAGGTGTGGGACGAACACCTCAATACTCTTGAGCGCGAGTTGGGCGTATGTCAGATTCTCTTGTACTTCCTCCGTCTGACGTGAGATTCCAGGGGGCAATCTGCAAGATCTCGACCACGATGGACATGTGGACTGACATGCAAAAAAAACCGTACATGGCTGCGACTGGGCATTGGCTCCAAGCACAGCTCGTCACCACACCGTTCGGTCCACAGTACAAGCTCACTCTTTGCAGTGACTTGATCGGCTTTTTACGTGTACCCGGGCATCACGACGGCGAGCACCTGGCCACAGCCTTCTTACATATCATTGATCGTATTAGGATTGCTCACAAGGTCCGTTGGGCCACGTCATTACAGCTTGGCGGCATTACTTAGTATCATCCAGCTCGGTTGGATCACTCTTGATAATGCATCAAACAATGACACCTTCATGGCATGCCTAGAGCGTGAGCTCATTCGCCGCGGGATACCATTCTGCAAATTCAAACGGCGAATTCGGTGAGTTTGATCTTCATTGATTTGGATCTAATCTGACGGGAATCTAGCTGTTTTCCGCACATAGTGAATCTAGCATGCAAGGCCGTCCTCGGAGCAATCACCAACATGGAATTCGCTGCACCCGAGGCTGGAGACTTTGTTCCTCCCGTCGCTGCGGCTACCAACTTCCTCGATGCCATAGATCGGGATCCCGTCGCAACAATCCGAACAACGGTTCGAGTAGTACGGCCCTCTGTCTATTAACACTCTTGCGGGCAGCTCATGATTGACAGATTCGAGCGTCATCTCTGCGGCGTCAATATTTTTCAGACGTACTCAAGGCTCTGCAACAGAAAGACCTTCAACTCCTCCGAGACGTTGATACCCGGTGGTCGTCAACACTTCTTATGGTCGATCGTGCCATTCTTCTTCGTGAGGTGCGTGCCCACATCAGTCCTATTCCGATTCCGTCTCGAGTTTCTGTAGGCTATCGACAAGTTTCTCTCAGATCCTCAGCACCAAGAACTGCACAAATACAAACTCGGGCCTGAGGAATGGAAAGCGCTCGAAGGGTTTAAAAGAATCTTATCCGTAAGTACCCTACGACATGATCCCATCATACTATCTCTCAACGCGGTGATAGGTACCACACGCCTTTCAACAAAAACTCTCCGCAGAGAAGACACCCACCCTCGGAGACGCGCTTCCCGCGTTCGAGGCCATGATCAAGGCCTGGAAAAAGCAGCAAAGTCAAGTACCCCGAGACCGTGCATATCATCCAGAAGGGGATTGACAAGCTCGGCGCGTACAGAGACCGAGTGGAAGGTGTACCGGCATACATCTTTGCAATGAGTGAGTACCTCCTTTCCTTTGCATGTTTAATATCTGCTCATTGAATATACAGTCATAAACCCAGCAGTCAAGCTTAGCTGGTTTGAAGCTAATCACCCCGAGCGGACCCAGTGGGCTAGGGAGTTGTTCATTGCTGAAGTAAGTGCTCTGATTCTACGTATTCTTCTTCGTCGGGACTGACAAATTTTCAGCTTCGGAACTACCACACCGACCTCATCAATACACCGGCACGACCTGCGCATGATGATTGGGCGGACCAAGTTCTGGGTTTGGATACGCCTGGGGGCCGTCCATCCGGAGGTCAGAGCCTGGAGGATGAGGTGCGGGCATACCTTATGGAAGGTGCATATAACCTCGGGTCTGTACGGTACTGGGAGGTATTTTATTTCTGTCTCTCTTTCGAGCGCTTTGAAACACTGACTGATGTCGGGCAGGAAAATCAACTTAGATATCCCTCCATCTTCATATTCGCACTGGACATTCTGCCGATACAGGGGTCTGCTGTACCTTGTGAACGTGTTTTCTCGTCCAGCGCCGAGACCGACACCAACAGGCGCAATCTGGGACCGGAAATGATGGAGGCCCTTCAAATGCTCAAATTCTCTATCAAAAAGGGGCGTGGACTCGACTTTACGGAGGGAACGTCAAGGGAGGCGGAGCTTAGATTGTTGGAGTTGCTCGTGGCTGAGAGTGGTTTGGTACCAGAGGATGCGACTGGATTCAGCAATTTTCTTCGGTCGCTACTTGATGACTTGGAGTAATATATATATAATATTTCCTTTTAGTTCTTGGCCCAGCTTCCGCGATATATATTACATGGTCTCATGGTCGTCCTCGATCCGACACGACGGAAATCAAGAATCACCTCCAGAAAACACAGAGCAACAACTTTGACTCTCATCCTCGACCACCATCACCTGTGCCGCATCCTCACCTCACGGCGAGCACACAACCCTCAATGTCCGGCCGTTGCTGCCAGATCCCCCTATATCGGACGCCTGCACACCCGCTGCTTATCCGTACTACCTCGTCCTCACGCCTGGACTTGGCAGCAACACATCCGTGCGAACCCCGAACTGGTTCGCGAGATTTTCGGTTATTACAGACGACGAATGGAATGTGTGTATTGTTCCTGTCATTTGTCTAAGGTGTTCGCTGACGTGGCGCAGCCGTCCCTGGCCCAGGCTGAGCAGGAGACGATGGAGTACGAGATCCCTTGGATAGGGTGCCGGTCCATACGGCTCCAGCATCATCGTATCAGGCAGCCCAGCATGCTTGAGGTGCGTTCCTGGGCCCCACCCTGCACGCAAGCACTCACGTTAGTACTCTCCCAGATCCTGCGGTCCATATTCTCGAGCCTTTGACAGTCCTCGCCGCTCTGACTTCAATACGACGTGGTACTGTCGTCCCTGCTCGCCCCGTCCCTCCCCGACTCCCACCGCCGGTCAGCGTCCCCCGAACTTCCAGGCAAGCTCACGGTTGGCGCGCCACGAGCTTATGGACTACTGGCCGCTATCGTCGCTCTTCATGATTGCTGCCGCTTTCCTCGCCGCGGGCTTTCACCTTATCACCCTGGTTTCTCTCGGAGGAGCCACGGTATATTGGTACAACCATGTTGGTACCTCGAAACCGGACATGTCATCCGTATGTGAGCTCATTTTCTCGACAGTGTCTGTGTCTCATTTGTGCACAGACTGTGGGGGTGTCAAGTGAACTGATAACAGCAAACGCGCTCCGTCGTACAGGATACAGTCGCACTACTCGAGCATGAAAAAGAGAAGTGCGTGCGGTCGTGACCACCTGAGCAGTCCACCGGCTAACACGCTGACAGTCCACCCCTGTATTCCTTTCTTAACACCACGCAGACGCGATGCGAGAACATCCATCACATCTCTCCGCACTGACTGCGCCGCTTGAGCTTGCGCACCTCACCAAAATGTACAAATGTATGCGCCACCATCCTACGACACTCCACCCTCGCCGGACCTCTCCCTTGAGTCAAAGCGCATGACGTGGAATGGGTCATACACCAGCCTTGCCGGCCCGTCACGCATCCACCTCCTCAAAAAGCGCCACTCTGTTCTTTCCAGCCTGCTCAACGGCTCGGGATTCCGGAGCCACAGTGCCCGAGCACGCCCCCACCTCCTCTCTCCGAGGTGTGCGAGGAAGAACCACCACCCTTCAGCATCCGCTCGCGCTGTCGTTGCTGTAGCACGTTCTCAATAGCGCACTCGCGTCGAAGCAGTACGCGTGCTCGCACCTGCTTGCACTGCTCTTCGCGGACGAAGACAACGAGGGGTACTGGGAGGACGTGATGGTGTTGCTGGTAGATGCCGAGCAGCGGGAGGGCGAGTTTGACAAGCCGGAGCCTGTCAGGGACAGCACACGCATGACCGCGTCCGATTTTCACCCCCAGGGGTGAAAATCAGACGCGGTGTGACCGGTGTGACCACGACTCTATGCTTAGATTCGTTCATTCTTGTGCCCTAAATGCTCTCATTGTGTGCTCTAGCAGGCCTATGTACTTCATAAACTGTCAATGTTGCACAGGCAGGGCAAGAAAATCGATTGCGAAAAATACGCCTCGAGCCGCGGCTTAGCCGAAGCCGCCGAAGCCAGCCGTTTTGAAACGGCTCGGCTCGGCTTAGGACCTGATGGCTTCAGAGCCATCAAAAGCCGAGCTGAGCCAGCCGTAGCCGAGCCGCGGCAGCACTACTGCGGACGCCGGAAAGAAACTGAGAGTAGCTGTATTTCCAGTGTTGCAATTTATGATTTAGAGGGGACGACACCAGATCCAAAGCAGCGCGAAGTCACAATCGTTGAGGGAGTTTTACCGGCATGGCCTGGTTGTCGAAGAAGAAGGAAAGAAGTGCAAACATGACCAAATGCCCGGTTTGCAAGTTGACTCGTACCACCACCTACCACCATCATATCGAGTCCTCCAAGGACAACTACAGCTGATTTGGAAACAATAGAGCCTTTTCGTAAATCGTTGATGCTCAATTCTTGTTTACCTCTGTGTGCCGCCGCGTCTTGCTCCACAATTGCGTCATGCCTCGGGAGATTCTCAGCGCTCAGCTTCAACGCTCGACTCGATAATGGTCAACGGCCATGGCGGGTCCCAACAAGAAGAAACATATTTCCACTGAAACCACATGGGTAGTTGTGTTCATGGGGAACGGAAACTTGGAGGTTGGTTCATTAAATACACGCTACGAGGCGGTGACTGAACGATGACCGCATGCATCGGTGCCCAGTGGGGTGGAGCGGCACTGGTGCGCCAGTGGGTGGAGCAAGATGCGGCGGCACACAGAGGTAAACAAGAATCGAGCATCAATGATTTATAGGTTCGGAACAACCGTTCTGATGATGCCGTGCAATGCCGGGACAGAACAAAGAGGGGCAAATACAGAACAAATAGACCAAACACGCCTTCGTCAGAAGGGGCTTGCTTCAAACTCCGTCAAACAGAGGACCTAGGAGTTGCCCTCTACTGCCACATCGCGCCATCCTTCGACCTGGGTCAATTGGTAAAAAATTTAGTTCATAAACCTGGCTACAACATTTGTTTAAAGTTTGTATCATTCGACCCAATATTCATCGTGTTCTGGGCCTCCCAAAAGTGGCCTATATCGCTCGTTTTTTTCAGGTCCTCCGCAGATATTTATTATTTGCAGTAAAAAAGAACCCGGATCAGGGAAACATACCTCAGTATACACCTTTAATTTGAGCACCGACCCAGGTGAGCCGGGTACCCATGCGCAAAGATATGCCGCATCGATTCTTCAAAATCACCCGAAACGCTTACACCGTGATGCACTGTCACATATTGTCACCCAATGTGACCGACGCGTCTCGGCAGCGAAAATTCTTTCCTCAACGCGATTATGAGCTCCAACACACAAAATATCCTCGGCAGCCTCCCTGTGGCTCCAAAGGGCACTGCTCATCGGGTTCCCGCGACTCCCAGAAAGCACAAAACACCGGTCTCCAATCGTCTCGTCGGTGTCTCTGATCTCAAGGAGACCTTGGTGCAGGTGAAATCTCGCGTCAAAGAACGCCTCCAACTCAAGTGGTCCTTGGACGACTGGCAAGAGGAGATGATCCGGCGTGTGAGAAAAGGTTACGACGGCATTTTGGTTGCCGGCACAGGCTATGGGAAGAGCATCATCTTTGAAGGCTTAGCGGCGCTTAACAAGGACAAGATTGTCATTGTCATCAGCCCGCTCAAGGCTCTGGATAGAGATCAGGTACGCCAACACGCTTTCGAAAGGGTTTCACGGTTCTTACTTCCCAATAGGTCAAGGAGGCGGAAAAGAAGAAACTCGCGGCCGCAATGGTGAATGAAGACACGGTCAGCATAGCGTGCGGCCAAAATCCCGGGATTCAGGACGTCCATGATCTGCTGAAGCGTGCAGTTTTTGAGCCTAACCTTCAGTCCGGAGTCGTTTATACAGTTGTCGCTTTCCTCGAGTGCTATCTCCCGCATCCAGGGCCGAATAAGCATGTTATGCAAATGTGGGACACATTTGGGAAAGCACCGGTGCCATGCTTTGAAAACTCGTTCTGGACCGAATTCCGTGGTGCTATTGTATTCCATGAACATCCCGACCCGTTGTTTTACCTCAGGGATGGCGCTTTCGAAGAGGAAAAAGAGGAAATCCCGAATGGACAGATTGAGAAAGATGAGGAGTGAAAAAACCAGCTGGCATCGGATCTGAATATTCTTCAGGTTGGAGGTGGTTTCAAGGGGTTTGAGAAGTGTATCCCAGTCGGGTTTCACGCCGAGACTCTCTTTTGGAGGTGGTACGGACATGCCAATTAACGCGACGCGCTGGGTGACAAAGTGTCACAAGTGTGAGCAAACATCACGGATCTCACTCGCCATCTTGGCGGGCATCGTTATGTGTCGCCAACATCAAGAAAAAATTGGATGATATTTCTGGGTGAAGGTAATCAACCAACAAGCATGACATACTGCAGGGCTATAAAGGTCGGAGCAACGCCTAGACTTAGAGCGAGACATCTTCAAAACTGCAAGAAGGCGAGCCGGAGGTCAATATTGCGAAACTTTGGAAGCAGGACTGGGTAAGTGGTAGTGGCTGTCGTATACCCATGTATATCATGTCAGAGCTCCAGCTGAGACCTAAGGAACGGAGAGGAAACTGAGGGTATGGTGGAGCAAAAGATAGGTCCTTTGTTTGACGGAGTTTGAAGCAAGCCCCTTCAGCGAAGGGCCGGCTCGCCGGGCCGGAGCTGCGCAGGCTTGCTCCGAACCTAACGGTTTGCTATGGTTGTGTAAGCGTCACACATTTTGTTTGACGCTGTTATGATGGTACTTTCAAACTCCGCGACGCGTCAATTATCGTACCATTTTGTCACGCGTCGTGGACGCGTCTCACGGCACAACAGACCATGGATACCTTCAACGAGATTTATGCGCAGCTGAGTGCTGTCCCCGGCCTCTGCGACACCCTCAGCATGGAAAAAGGAATGCAGTTCGTCCGGTTGGCCGCCCGCTTGAAAGACACGATCATCACCGCCCAGCCACCTTCCCATGACGCGCATGAGGCTCCTGAGGGACTGCCGGAAGACATCAAAACATTCCTCGGCAGTGCGATGGATCTCCCAACAGCATATGTCGATGGCTGCTGGAAAGCCTTTGGCAGCCTCATTTGGACATACAACAAAGACGGCAAAATCAAAGGTGCAGACGCGTCAGCTTTCAAAAAGCATGGGCTTGACCACCTTCTAGGTTGGGGTCTGTCTGCTACACAGCCGAAAGCCGAGCCCTAACTTTTCTAAGCATCGCATATGTTGTTCCCACCCTCCCACTACTGCACTACCCCACGTTGCACGAACAAAAGTCTCCTTCGCGACAAAGATGGCGCATCAAAGGCGATCTTATACACACTGTCAGATGGGGCCTGTGCCACATTTGCCTCGCATCTTTCTTGCTCGGGTGAGCGACATTCTATTTACCTCATGCTAAACTTATAATGTGCCCGGAAGAATGCCACGCTCGCTACTACCCAAACTATGTCGTCCGAGATGGAGTACGCATCTACTACGACCAGATCCCTGATGCCATTCAGGTTGGGGAGCACCAATATGTCGAACGCGCCGTGCTCAATCTGTTCATCAATTTGATGCTAATCTCCTGGACATCGACCACGAACAGTGCACGTGTCTATGACAGCTCTCTCTCGCAACCAGAGAATTTTCCTGAACACCCTGACTGGATGGGCACCAGTTTCAAGCTGCGACCGGAGCACGTCTGGGACGGGTTTATCATTCTTACCCTCCTGGAAGATTATGCGGGGAGGGGAGAAACACTCCAAGTTCCTCATACTGGAGATCAGCGCGACCGGTTTACGGCAGCGATGGAGGAGCGCAACATGCACATTCAACTCTGCGGTCAGCCAGAATGGGGTCATTATTGTACAAAATGCTTATGTGTCTGGGACGAGAACGGTAAATTAAGTATGTACTTCCCATCTATAAAACCTTTTCTCTTCCTCAATATTTGTCCAGCTAAAGTCCATGTCGTTGTCATCGATGGTATTACCATTGGGCATCCATGTTGCGGAGTTCTTCACTGTCCAATCCCTCTAGCCAACAACCGCCACCGCTTCTGTCCCCATCATGCTCCCCTGCGAGATAAAGTCTGCGCCGTTGAAGGTTGTGAAAGTGACGCAGAGTTTGATAATGGTTATATGACGTGCTCAAATCCAACCCATCACCTCCTTGAAACGACCCACAAAAAAAGAGACAAAGCCATGTTCCAGCTTCGCACAACTGTCGCACGCCCCGGGGTAGCCAATCCAGAAGACGTGTTCGCTGCTGAAACCACGGCTGAGGAGTTTGAGGAGTTGGAGTTGCCAGCTGGAACGACGGACCCGGCCTGCCCTGCTTCGAAAGATCCCTCCGGCAATCGCAAGATCCGCGCGCTTTTCGGGCGCCGCAAGACCCACAACGAGCAGATAATAGTTCGCCCGTGTGGAGTGATCGTGGCCCGTGCAACCTTTTTCGGCTCGGAGACGGTGACACAAACAGCGGTCAGTTTCATCCACCCTCTCGCCCAACGTGAATTTATTGATTCATTTTGCGCTAGGACATGCTGCGCAAGGTCTTCAGAACCGAGGGATCCATGCCCGACATCGTGTTTTACGACAATAACTGCACTCTTTATAAACACCTCTCCCGCATCAAAGACCCACTTATCGAGACCGTCGGATTTCCCGTCGACGTCTTTCATTGGCAATGCAAACACAAGAAGGAAGGAGTCGAATGTGCCTACCACTGCAACCCCCTCCGTTTCCCCAAGTTAATTGGTGCCGACGGCAAGGGTTGGTACTTTAATTCTTCCATTGCAGAGCAGACTAATGTCTGGCTGGGCGGCTATCACTCCATTTTGCGCGAGATGGGGACAACCAAGTTCAATTACTTTTTGGACGAGATGATTATGCGGAAGAACCGATTGACCGTGGCGAAGCTAGAGACGGACGGGTGCTGCCCAAATATTCGGCCTGATTTATTGTATCGCGAAGACTAGAAAATGTGAAAGTGTGCTATTGAACAAGTTACTACATATCTAATAAAGGCGGAAAAAGCGAGAGTGAAAAAAAGGAAATATGTGCTAGTTCTTGTTTTTCTGTCGGCTTTTAAATGCCTTCATCCCTGACGATCCCTCCCTCCAAGTCGTCCAAAAGCCTCTGGAATTGCGTGGCATACGCTCAGCCGCATCCCGCTCCTGCTGAGTCGAGCCACGCCAAAATTGCAATTGTCGGCTATAGGTAGGCTTGACGAACGGGACGCCAGGGAAGAGTTGGCCGAATCTTGATTCGACGTCGCTGTCAGCGCTGCGCCCCTTCGAGATTTGACCAAAAGCTCGTGCCATGTCGCGGGCATAAACCTCTGCGGGCCAGCTGCCGAACCCAGCAAGAACCAGGATGGGCCGCGCGACGCCTCCGGCAGCACTGTCCGTCATGGGTTCAGGCTTGATGACGGCTTCTGGGGTGCTAGAACGAGACCAACGTCGGGAGGAAGACGGAGACGAAGATGGAGATGATGCACTGAGGTCAATGAGGTCGATGAGGGTAGCAGAGGTGGATGCTTTCTTGGAAAGCGATAGTAGATTAGAAGCCGATGGGAACGATGAAGAGACACTGAGGGCGGGGCTTGGACTGCGGGGGATAGAACATGAAGCAGAGTTGTTGTAGCGGTTCTGAGTAGTCCGCGCAACTTGAACAACACGGTTAGAAGGGTCCCGTTCGTGATCAGGTTTGCGTTTTGCGGCGACCGACTTCCCGGATTTGCGACCTGGATTGTGCAATGTGATCATACGGTCAAGATCGGCGCATCTAGTGACATTCCCTGCCCGCACGAGTAGGGTCTGGCCAGCGACCACCTGGAACGTGGTGTTGACGTCTTCAGATCGCCAGAGTCCGGCCGCGAAGTCATAGATACCAACTTCATCCTCCGGCGTAAGCTTCATTTTCCTCAGAAGCCGAGGCAGTTTGGAGAGATTGAGATACGGGAAGGTCGTTATATCCTGCTCGCGATAATGCTCCGGGTCCGTATTGTCCTAGACAGTAGGTCAGCAAGACGGTATACACGCGATCCAACTAAAAACGCACCTCGGGAAAGTAACATACCCCCACTTTGTTCAGAAGTCTCCTCGCCTCGACGCGCTTTTCCTCCTTTTCCACCTTCTTCTTTTGTTGGGAAGACAGCCCAGCCTTGTATTGCGCTGCCCAGACATCATCCATAGGCTTTCGATAGAGCTTAGCTGGCGGTACGGGGCCGTCGAGAGGCAGGGACGCAGGGCCGTCGAGAGGGAGGGATGAGGTTGACGACGGGGTCGGAATGACAGCAGGAGGGCGTGCAAGGGCGGAGGGATTACCATTCGCGGCGACTGTTGGGGTCACATTGCGATGCTGTGTATACGCGCATCCTTGGTTGCGTGCTTGGCAACAGGTCTTGCACATTGCATTACTGCAAGTCTTGGCTGTGGCCAGGCGTCCACAAAGTGGGCGGGAGCACGAGCGTTTGGCGGTATCGGCATTGATCGGAGTCGCATTGATGTTACTGACAGTAGGTGTCGATGGGAGAGAACTCGCCAGGAGCGTCGGGTCAATCTGCGGGCTACCGGGGGTCGGCGAGCGAAATGCTTCATTACGGTCGAACGGGTCGTTCTCGCCGAAGCCTTGGCCAGGATTGATAGCATATGGATCATGGATATCTGACTGTGGTGGAGGGATCCAAGCGAAGTAAGAGCAATTATTGCACTTGGGAAAGGTAAGAAGGATGTATAGAGGCTGTCAAGGAGCCTAGCTCACCCTCTGAAACCACAAGCCTTTATGAGCGGGATCGCCGTTCCCGCGACAACGGAGCCTCGCGGGGATCTTGTTGTCACACTTGAGACAGTAGATATACAGTGCCTTATCGTTGGCGAGATTTGGCGCTAGGCGGGGAAAGGGCTGGGCAGCACTGGAAGAGGCGGGTGAGGTGGGAGGAGGAGGTATCACGAACACGTCCGGTCACAGTGTTTGTCAGCGGTGCTTACTCAATGATACTCTGCAGGTCTACGAGGTATATCAAAAGTATATCAATACTACCAGGTATACGGGGTATCTAGAAGTCTACGAGGTATATCAAAGTATCCCGGGTATACGAAAGTCTACCCAGTCTACCAGGTATCCCGTATACTTACGTATACTTCTGTATTCACGTATGTTCTCTTATTTTGCATCCAGGCTGGAACAATTTTGTTTCGACGTGGGAACTTTTTTTTTCTAGGCACCCGAACTTTTTTTTTTTCCCTTCAAACTTATATTTCCGTCCATCCTCCAACTTTCTACATCTAGTGTTCAAACTTTTTCTAAGGACCAAAAATATATTTCACGCGCGTGTGAACTCCTTTCGTTTAGGTGGGCCCGCCGTCTGTTACAACAGCGCCGACGTGCCTTGATCGCTGTGGTGCCTCGTACTCGGCGTTGCTGATGCCAGAACGCGCAAAGAACGTGCCGATGAGCGCGCTGTTTGGACGCTGCTCTGACATGTTTGTTCATGTTTGAGCCATCAATGCATCAACTCCCTTCATCCTCGCTCGCAGTCCTCGCTCTCGGTGGCTCTGCCACTCCTTACCCTTCGACGCAGACGACGATCGACTGTTCAAGACCTCAAGATAACTTCCCACGCTACCTGAGCACGCCCCTCAAGATGGTTTTCAAGCAAGAATAATTCGTGCACCAGCGGAGATGCAGCTCGACGAGGGACGCAGCAATATTGATGGGTCGGACAGGTGCGTTAACACATTCTAGTAATTTTATCTTCACTCATCTTCACATAGCTTTTGTTTTACATCCCTCCAAACGCCCTCCTTCCTCTCCTCGTTCTGCCTCCGACTTTCTCAGCCCCGATGCTCTCATCTTACTTTCTCGCCTGGATTCAGGTGGCCACGCCTGCGCAGTAGCCACGGCATATGATGGCGACGCTGCGCAAGATCGAAATGCGGCTCAAGTCCGTCAAGAACATCGAGAAGAAGATCACGAAATTCATGAAAATCGTGGCCAGCACCAAGCTCGCCAAGGCGACACATGCGATGCAGGCGGGGAAGAGCCTCGCTAAATCTGGTACGCACATGCACCCGGCTCTCCACAGCCCGCCTGTGGCCGCGAGCTGAGACGTGAGATGCAGAGGTCTTTGCGCACACGGCGCCGGACGTCGAGGCCACGCAGAAGCGGCTGTTCCTCGTCAGCTCGTCCGGCAAGGGGCTCTGCGGCGGCATCCACTCGTCAGTGTCAAAGGCCACGCGCCACGCGCTCAACTTGGCCGCCGACTTGCCGCTCATGACTGCCGCGTCGCCGCTTGCGCCCGTCCAAGTCAACTCGTCCAGCGTCGTCATGATCGGGGGTGACAAGTCTAAGACATAGCTCCTGCGCACGGTCCGCGAGAATCTGCGCACTCGCCATCGGTGCAGAGATGACCACCGCGCACCGCCAATCTCGCACCCGCTCATGCTCCATCCGTATTTTGCGCCGCCATGCGCTCGGTATCCCCACGCCGACCCGGCGCCCTGCGCCCGCCCGTGCCGTATCCCCCCATTTTCAGTTTATGTAGTTTACCATTGAATCATCTTTTTGCACCTGCTTGAAACTCAAGAATAGATCATAATTTTTGCAGGGAGTTGCCGCTCAAGCGGCACAGCGGGCCGGGCCCAACAGGGACATACAGGCTGGTGAACAACAGTCCCCCACATTGCACCTTCTCATCAGCGGCGACACCGCCAATGCTGTCAGCCCGACTGCCTCGCAGGGGTCCGAGCGGGGTCCAATAACGTCCCCGAACCCTGTGCAACATCCCGAGATGACCGACCTGCCAAATAGCTGGAACATCTCGGCTTTGGTGGCCGAAAATAGTTTGAACATACACTTGACATACACACACGAAATAGTTTGAGGGAAAAAAAAAAAGTTACCGCGTCAAAACAAAATAGTTCCCGTGTCAAAACAAAATAGTTACCGCGTCGAAACAAAATAGTTCCGGCCTGCATGCAAAATAAAGTCCAGTGAATAAACCACCAACTTGAGCAGCATACCTGCTACCAGGGTGCTTGTGAACAATCATTCGGAAATATTGACTACAATTTGTTTTAATGCACTATCACCCTGAAATCACGGGGCGATGTACATCAGGAAAACATCTCCTGACCATAGTTCCCCGCTTAGCTATGTTGCTCCATGTAGTCTCTGTAGTCGCTATAGCACGATATAGTCATCCGCCAAAACCACATAGTTCCCATTGTCTACATAGAAGTGGGTGAGTGCTACAGTGTGCATAGTAGCTAACCCATGCCTAGATGTAGCTCTCCGTGTCAGCTGAATCCCCCGCACCTCTGATGTCTCAATTGTTGGGTAGAAGATGACTCTGAGGCTGTGTCGAGAAGTAGAATTTTGTGTCAATAGGGTCGTTCACAGTTCCCTTTTTTCTCCCCTTTTTTTCTCCCTTTTTTGCTGGATCTTTGCTTTGGCTCGGATTTTGCCCGGGATTTTTTCCCTTTTCAACTAAGAGACGTAAAAACGGTTGAAAAGGGAAGAAACCAAGTGCCCAGGTGTACCAGGGACGAAACGGCAGAAAAGAGGGCGCGAAAAAGGGAAGAAAAAGGGCCGGAAAAAGTGAACTGTGAACGCCCTGGTCCGCAGCTCCCCTTTTCTGTCCCTTTTTGTGCTCCTTTTTTGCTGTATGGGAGTTTTACATTGCTAGTGTAGCCCGTAACCCCATGAAACACATGATGGGGGCCGGGACGTGCCTAACCCTCATGATAACATCTTGATTCTCAAGTTGCTTGGTGTCAATTATATTGGATTGGGAAACAGGGAGTAGATGGAAAAAGGGAACAAAAAAGGGAACAAAAAAGGGAGCAAAAAAGGGGAGGAAAAAGGGAACTGTGAACAACCCTAATGTTGAAGGGGGGATCGTACACGAGAAACATGAAGTAGAGAAACAGGAGATAGTGTTGCAGACTTGGCACATCCTCGGGCAAGTAAGGACTTGAGAGTGGGAGGGATTCTGATGGATCTGCGCCAAGTCGTTTCAAAGTCCGTGCGATCAAAGATGTGCATGTGGGCTGGTCCGTGCGCATCTACAACTATTGATCGTTTTGATGGGCGTCGACGCATCATTTCTTCCTTTCCCCCCTCATGCCCTCCGCTGGCCCGGACATCGTCTTCCCTTCTCAAGCCTCAAATACCAGTTGCACTCTCTGCCACCGCCCTTATCATGCTCTCTCGGCGCTTCTTCTACTCCGTCTGCTCTTGTGCCATTCTGCCGGCTGTGTTTGTGTCCCGCAAGTCCTTCACTAAGATCCTCCCCATCAAGATTCTTCAATTTCAAGCCTGTTCTCGCCTCATGTCCCCAATTTCTCGATGCTTCAGCAAATCATGCGGTCTTCCAAGTAATTCCTTTGACTCTGTGCCACGCAATTACCTTCCTTGAATGGTGCGCAAGTCTGTATCTCGTCGCAATCATTCGCTTTTGCTACTCCTACCCTTCCTCCAGACTCTAGAGCTCTTACTTTCCCATTCTTATCCCATCTTTGTCACCATCCACATGTCTTCCCGGCGCATCTCCGCGTATTGTATTTACTCGTTGTGTTGTATCATCTTGTTGAATGCATGTTTTTATCCCAATTTTTTTCGGCGGGCGAGCAAATGAGCTCATTCAGTGGCAACTATCTGAACTATTCAAACGATGCACGCGATGTCGACGTATGTAGCACCTGTAGCGCTCCTACTACAAGACTATGTAGTGCTATGTAATGGTTGCAGGCAGCTACAGGAACTATATAATAGGGGATTGTCTACAGTGCTACAGCAACTATATAGACTACATATGCCTCTATAGCCAGTAGAATTTTTCCAGATGTAGGATTGACTATGCTCGACGACGCACACGTAAACGTAACAAGAGCTTCAAAGGACATTTGATCTCGGAAAAAAAATGACACTCGTCCTTCGAAACTGCGAAACGAGTTGAGGCGATGAGTCTGCGAATTTCTTCATCGTAGTTAACGCACCCACCGCTGTGCCCATTCTTGGAACGTTTCTCGGCTGCCCTGTCAAGTTGTTTCTCTTTTCGCAACACATTCGGGTGGCTCTCTAGTTTCTTCCTTGATTCACGAGAGATTCTGAGTTGGTGTGCTCAATTTCACTGCAGAAGTAGACGTCGCAATGGACTTAAAGTCAGGTTGCTGCCAAGTTACTGGAGTCAGAATATGGATCTGGAGGTCAGGATGGATCGCGTTGACACGCCACTTATTACAGATGTCCGCCCAGTCAGGCAGTGGTGAGTCAAGAGGAACTCAGGAAGAGAAGAAGAGCAGGATTTTGCAATTGTGCACAGTTGAAGAAATCCGCAACAGACACGGAGGACGGTCGTTGAGTAATATTCATAGCGGGCGCGATTGGTTTCGATTAGCATTTCAATCCGATCAGCATCTTGAATCACATTTAACGCCGCTGAGGAATATGCTTGGGTTGTTGCTCGACAGGTCCAACTTTCACGGCGTTCACATGAAAAGGTGTGCCAAAAGATCCAAGAGTATGTTGGATCACAGGCAAAATCGACAAAGAATACGGACGTGCGCGAGCACGTACTATGATGGGCAATGGAAATATCTCGGGTAATATTCGAGTGATTTCTAAACATCTTATTCATCGAGGTAGCGAAGAGGATGAGCAACCGTAGAAAGGGATATATCAGACACAGTCTGTTCTTTTATCTGAATGGCAGGTGAGGGGTAAACAAGTAAGATATGCGTGCGTACCAGTCTGATGAGCCCGTGATGTCCATGAACTCCTTTGTCTGCGTCTGGTCCTGTATCCGAATCACAGGTGAGATGCAGAAAGGAGATCGCAGTGGTGTGATAACCGGTTGCCGTGCTCCCCGATGTGCATAAATTCGACGTCGACGGCCTCCAGAACAGAATTGGGATGTTGCGGAAGGTCGCAGTGGATCATTGGGGGTGATTCCTTGCCACGTCACATCGCCAGCAATTCTGAGGGAGGACAAAGCAGCAATGAGGAGAATCTGTGGGGTGACGCAAAAAAAAAAGTGACTGTCCGCCTAAAAGCACTGCAAAGATGCCGTACATAAGCGCCCTTACTTACAGGTAGCAGGATTAGCGAAAAGATCAAGAGCGATTTTGATTGATTGGTGCAGAGATGGGTGAACACCAGAAAAGAGAGTTGAAGATCCCAGGAGTAGATGGAATATTTTGGAGGCGCAGTAGAGGAAGCACTAGGAGACCTGATACAGTGTAATTGACAGCCGCCAGCCCAGAGAGTCCAGAGAGAGTGCACCAAGCTGGGGTCAAACCAAGGTTAAACGACGCGGAAAGTGGCACATCACAAGACGTAGCAAGGGAGGCATGGTGGAAGAGACTAGAAAGCTGCCACGTTGCCATTATGCCAGCTGAAGCTACGAGAGCTTGCTCCAGCTAGCCTAAGCGAAAGATAAGGTAGATGAAGGATGGAGGACGACCTCTGGATCTCGTGCACATTTGGTGTACATGACTTGTGACTTGATCACAAGTCACGCATCCTTTTTCGTGCTTGCGACATCCATGTCTCCCCGGTCGCCATCGTCTCGCGCACGCGGTTTTTTGGCTGGATCTACCTGAGGGCATTCACATGCTTCTCCCGGACTACTTGGCCGTGTTCCAAGTCCTTTCGGCCCGGCTCGGGACCGTCTGCATATCTTTTCATCCCAGGCTCCCAGGCCCACTTTGCGGCGCTAGGGAGTCCTGCGGGCCGAACTTCTTTGCTCTAACAGGCTTTTGTCGCCTTGAAACATTTATTTCCTCCATACTGAGGCTGTGGATGTCCGCTGAGTGCTCCTTTCTTAATTTTTTATGTAGTGAGCCTGGCTGTACTTCCAGGTGGTTCCCGGAGTGCGGGGGCAATATTTTTCCCATCTATTTCATGCTGGGCATGCACCTGGGTGCATGCTTGACCTCGGTCACCACGGGGTCGTTCAGTTCATGCCCGCCCTTTTCCATCTATCTATTCATGCTGGATATGCCAATCGGCATATTTGAATCCTTGATGCAGCGATATTGTCTGGCACGATCTGCTTGGCGATCATCTGTGCAAGTGGGTCGGGAGGGCACTCCAGGATCCCCGGGGCTTGCTGGAGGGGTCCCTTTCAGCTCTTCTATCTTAACCTGCCGAGCGTATATCTACGCTATAATTTTCTGCATCTTGGATTTGTTCGGCGTGGTCTGGGATGGTTATTTGCATATTGCACCCATACAGACCCATGGGGCGGGACCCATTCATAACCTCCTCCTCTCTTCCGTCGCACCACTCCTTTGTGGTGTTTCGGTCTCTTCTTTGACTTGCCCTTCAAGCGAGCTTTGCTCTTGGGAGTGTTTGCTCCGGTGTGGTGTTTCTGGGCTTCATCTTCGAAGACCCTCGAGCTCCTTGTGTACGAAATTGACCGCGCGATCCAGAGCCAGATTATTTGAGCCTCTCTCGCCCAGCTTCCATGCTGCCGACCGAGTGCTCCTGTTCTGGATCGGGCCGGTGAGCTTCTTGCTCACCGGTAGTGTCGATTTCTCCCAAACCGATAACTCTCCCAATTTTTGGCATATTCATCAGATTCGCTCTGACTTACATATCTTATGTTACAATCATTTACTCATCATGTCTCATATCTAGAGTTCTCGCAGTAGTCTACCTTATCGAAAAGAGTGATTGAGAACGGGCTTTCGGAGAACATTCGAGAAGCAGAATAAGCCAGATTATGAGACTCACCTCACGAATCATTGCCTTTGTGCAAGCCGAGAGTTGGCCGAGACATTTTGGCAGAGAGGTGCTTACACGAAAGAAATGACAAAAATGTGATGCTCCGCCAAAAAGTGGCACAAAGATGCACTACTGTTACATAAAGCTGGTAAGGCCGACAAGCGGCACGGCCCGCTACCCCAGAAGTGATGAAATATTCTATTCAATTTGTCGCGTAGTTATGTAGTGTGTGGTGTATTCACTAAACGAGTGTAACAACTGGATTTATGTATGAAAGAAAGTAATTGAGGCACCATTCGGTACACAGGGGCGATGAACAAACGACTACTTGGGTTTCGGCTTCTTTGATAGGCTTGACGCCACCCTGGATCCAAAGTTATCGAAGGCAGCGTCCGCAGCACTGTCCCTACCTCTCTTCTTGGCAGGGGATCCAGGGGAGAAGTAACGACGTTCAGGGATTGTCGGAATAGCTGGAGCCCACGGTTGGCCGTCCCCACGGTCGAGGATCTTGAGTCTGTCGACGAGAACGTGGTACATCTGGCGGAAACAAGTCAGATGTTGATAAATCTACGAGGAGTGGGCGACTCACCTTTTTGTCACGAATTGGGTTGCCTTTTGTCATCTTGTGGTTCGTGATCAAATACGTAGCGAGTGAAATCATCACGAGGACGAGGGTGCCTTCACTCAGCTTCTCGTAGAGCTCGCGTGGAGCGATCAGGCTGCCGTTGACGTCCCTTTAGTCCCGTTGGACGGGCTTGGCTCTGTCATGCGCGAAGTACGGGCCTTACCTTGTCAACGGGCATGGGAGGTGAAGCACAGTCTGGATGGAGCCACTTGTAGCGGTCGAGGAGATTGGACTCGTCAGATTTCAAGTCTGGCCGCTTTAGAACACTTAGGTCAAAATAGAGTCGCCAACAACCAGTGAACAATGGGAAAGAAGCGAGACAGACTCTGCACACGAGGCACAAGTGAATGAAGACAGGGCTTCGGAACTGGTCTGGTCTCGAAATTTACGGACACACTTGTTTTTACTGATTGGGGTACAATCTGTGGCCATAGTTGCCGTATGGTTTCCAGCTCATTATCGTATTAATACCTTGCACGGGCAGCGCGTTCTTGCTCTAGGGACTGTTCAACTTTCTTTCCTCTTCGTAAATCAGTGATGTATCCTTTTGAGTCTTCTGTGCAATTGTCCGATCCTGTCCTTCTCTTCGTGAGGTATCTTTAAATTAATCAAAACCCGGCGTAAAGAGTTGAGAGATATTTTGCTACCATAGATGGCCGTGAGAATATGCACTTAGAAGTCCGGGTCGAACTTGCTTCCTATCCATTCATAGTGAACATCTGCGCAATCTGGCAAGAATAGGACATTGGGAAGCGATGTTGATGGATGAAACTGTGGAAATCGACTACAGTGTCCCGACAGCAAATGTTGGGTGATTTGAGTATGTAGAGAGTTAATTGTTGCTTTCTCCGGAATGTCAATGCGATGTAGGGCAGCAATGGACATCAGAACTGGTCTACGATGGCTCTCAAATGAGTTGAAAAAGTCAGCAATGGATCTCCGCGAGCGGTTCTCGGTGTCCTGAGCTGTAACAGTGTCTGCATGCTTGCCTATGGCCACGCGTATCTTAAAACGGAGATTACGATCACCAGATACAGATATATTTAGAGCAGCAGCTACGTGGGCCAAACTTTCAGTTGAGAGGTGTTTGGAGTCTGCATTGAGAATGATACTGAGAACGGCTTTCGACATATTAGCAGCTGACTCGAAATCCTGGCACAGCGCACAACAGGCCGAACGATCTGGTCGGGGAGACAAAGAGGCATCCACCATGTGGTCAGCACAAGCCCCCGTCGTAATATGATGGAGGAAAAGACGGCGGCATTGAACTAAACTCAAACCGGCATGTGGGATGGCGTGTAAATCGAGTGATCGTTGAATGGTTGGCAGATCCGCATGAAATACGGAGATACGGAAACGGGTAACATGGTGTCCGAGCAATATATCGCGCAATAGATTCAAAGATGTCATGTGTGTTGTCATGGGTGTATCAGATAGTACAGAAGCAGACGTAGAAGGACAGCGGCAAACCGAGGGCTCATCGCAGATACAACTACATCCAGGAGCTGGGAAGTATAAGTATTAGGTAACACGACGAATAGTAGATAAACTTACCTGGTGCTGATGTGTCGAAGACATTTTCATTCCCCGAGAACTGAACATCAACGACAATAGCTAGAGAGTTTGGGATAGTGTGAGAAGGAGGAACCGCAGAACAAGTTAGAATAGAAGATATAGTCAATTGATGTGAAATGGTACCAGATGGCATGCCGTCCTGGGTGGACAATACCCGAGGAAAGATGGAACGGGGCATGCGGGAGGGTTTCGGGGCAAAAGAACAGCCAATCACGGCCGAGAATCAAATCATAGGCGAGACTAGGAGTCACATAGAGATTCATGTGCATTGAGCACACGATATCGCCAGACGGAAGCGTAAGAACACCAGACGAGATAGATTGATGAGCCGGGACTTCCCGAGGTTAAAATCCAGTCAAGAGACACCAGAGAGCGCTGGGAGCGAAGATTGACAGAGGTTGAGAGCGGGATAGTGCAGAAGGTCGTCGAGGGAGCCATAGGTCGCGGTGGTGGTGGTGGTGGTAGGAGGCAAAGAGCAAAGGGTGACATCAAGGTGACATAAGCCTGAAACTCGACGCCACGTCAGGCCACGTCACACGGCAATTATCGGCGCCGATTTCGTGGATTGGGTGGTACTTTCTAGAACTTTACGCGAAAATTGCTGACAGAAATGTGATGCAACGTTGGGGTGGCCAAGCAATTTTGGGGGAGAAAATCAGTGCTTACGCGAAATTAGCTGACGAAAATGTGATGCACGGCCAATTTTTGAAAATCAGGCTCTCTAACTCGGAGTCTAAGACCCAAGAGGTCACCGATCTTCTGATCCGACCCACTGAGACCGACACGTGACTTTATTTGATGGAACGCAGAAAGTGCGAAGAACAGCAGAAAGAAAATGGTTTCAGTACTCTTCCGTGAATGAAAAATGTTTCAAGACGATCATAAGCAGCTAGTTCCATCTTCCGAGAGAAATTGGCTCCCCTGCCTGAGGGCTCGGATTTATGTCTCAATTTGGCAGCGCCTGCATAAGAGGTCCAGGGACTGAGAAAAGAAGTTCAACCCAGTCGGATGGATATTAAAGAGTCCCAACATCATTTACATACGCTCTACATATTTCTTTGTGCAAGAGCCAGAGGGTTTGCGGCATTCACAGGACGAGGCCAAACACATCATTATTTGGTCTCCTTCATCAACACGTGCTGTTCTCAGTGGGTCGGATCAGAAGATCGGTGACCTCTTGCTAAGACCCTTACCTTACGGTAGCGGGAATAAGAACCCTTACCTAAAGGTAGCGGGAATCTAAGCCCGTGGACTATACTGTCCATTCGGGATAGCTACGCCCAGGACCGGTCCCCTCGACCACCAAACGACAAATAGACCGAGAGTCGCTGAGCCTGTCGCCACGGTGACCCAAATACTCATTGATGGGTCCTCGCGCAGCCACACATACGCCAATGGCTGTATGATCATGAAGATCATCCCCAGGGACCCATATACCATCCCTTTTGTACAGGAACATTGTTAGATGGTGTGGTGACCGTGACCCGAAATAATCACTTACACTGAAGGAACACCCATTTTATCCTCGGATCTTGGAGAGCGCCAGATCGCGCATTACCAGCAATGACATGGTGCGGAGCTTCGTCGAAGTTGACCTCGTTTAGTGCGTGAATGAGGAAAATGGACGCTATGGTAGCCATCACATTGAGAAGAATGGCGGTGTAAGATACCAGGTTGAGGAGGTTCAACTGGAATTTCGTCGCGTCGTCCAGGGCACCGTCACCACGTATGACGCCTAAAAGCTGGGCCGCCATTCCAGCAAAAAGAATCATCTGACAAAGGTGAAATAATATTGGATGCGAGCTCCAATTCAACTCACAAGGAGTGCAGAATTCTTTACAGTCGTCTTCATCCGGCCGATTCGGGACTTGGGAGACTCATCGGAATCTATGAAAATGATCCCGTCATATGTTAATCGTGCTCATAAAAGAGTAAGTTCAACACAGACAGGAAATTTGGCTTTCGAGATCGGCGTCACTTGTGGAGGCAAATGTCGCATTGCTCCCTTTGCGCTGATGGGTGTTGCGGCCGTCCCCGGGCGAGATTAAAATAGAGGGGGTGCGCAACTCGGGTTTGTTGCCCCGCAGAGCGAGACTCGTCGGATTAAAGTGAACGGACGAGCGATTGGACAGAGTGGGAGAAGGCGGTGCCCCATCGTCTGTGTCGGTCCGTGAGCTAAGAATAGCTAGGGAACCATGAAGAGTAACACATACGGTAAGTTTGACTTTCGCCGTTGCGCAAGGGCGCAGGAATGGTGGGATCTGGGTCCTCGTCCAATTCAACGTGCTCCTGCGCGTGAGCACCTTTCTTTCCCTTCTCCGAGATGGCTGTGGCGGTATCTGAGTCCGCGGTGTCGTGTTTGGCACGCGACACAGAACGGGAATCCGCGCGCCTAACACTAGTTATGTTGGACTTTACATGGTGTAGCTCCTCGTCCCATCGCGGTTCGTGGTCCGCCTCGGTCGTGTCACTGATGGAGGTAAAGGTCGCATTGCTCCCTTTGCGCTGATGGGTGTTGCGGCAGTCCCTGTGCGAGATTAAAATAGAGGGGGTGTGCAACTCGGGTTTATTGTCCCGCAGAGCGAGACTCGTCGCCTGAAAGTGAACGGACGAGCGACTGGACAGAGTGGGAGAAGGCGGGATGGGGATCATTGACGCCCCATCGTCTGTGTGGGTCGGCGAGCTAGGGACATATAGTGAACCACGCGGCGCTGCCGGACTGTGGGGCGAAAGAAGGCCGCCTGCCTCGCCGGTGGGGCCTCTGCTGACAAACTCGTTCTGCTCGAACTGGACGGCGACGTAGGGGCGCGCGGACGGACGAACATGGAGACCGCGTGCCTGGATGAGTTTTACATGGATCTGGCCCTTGGAGGACGAGCCAGGGCCATGGGTGGGAGCCTGCGAGGGGGCCGATGTCTGTGGCGTTGGATGGGGTGGTTTTGGGGGTTGTTGCATGTTGAAGTCTGGAGCATGGAGAGAAAGGGAGGTAGTTGGTAGGGCGGCTACTTGGGCGCCTATAGGCGATGCCAGGGGGGTGAGATCCGGGGTGCGGACCTGGGCCAGGAGATGGTGGTGGTGAAGAGCAGAAGTCAGAGACCGTAGAGGGCTTGTGATAGGCTCGAATCCAGCCTGTCGTGTCGAATGTGTCGAAGGTAAACTGTCGATGAGCCGTTTTTTTTCGATATCACGACAGAACAGCTCGTCCGACATATTCCGGATCCTTTCTGGGTTAGCGGATGCCCTGGGGGTTAATTGGGGATCCTGAGCAAGAGATGGCCATAGTTTAATCATGAAGAGGGATCTAAGGTAGTGGTGTTTCGAGACAAGCAGGGGAGAGGGAGAAGGAGATAGTGATTTGTGATATATTCTGCGCTGCTCCTCGCATACATACAGCAGTTGCGGAACTAAAGCGTGGGGATGCACAGCCACGGGGCTGTGGCGCCGAAGCTGCGTGCACTGGACGCGATAAACCTTCTTACTACTACTGCCACATCCACACCTTCCTCTTGTCCTCCTGCATCCCCAGAGTTGGCTTGGATGCCCTTACGACTGCTCCTCTTTCTTCCTCCAATGCAGGTTACAGAGATGTCCCAATTTTCTGAAGTTCAATCCATTCCCGAGCCCCCGCGTCAGGAAGCTTGTCTACTCCTATCTCCTACTGGAATGCTTGATACCGCAAAACAAGGTCATCGTCATTCAGCCTCCATTGTACGGATATTCACTGGATTGGTGCGCAGATGAATCTCAGCCTGCTAAGCGTCGAGTCGGCCGGATGAAGGAGGGAGTAAATTCTGCACTTCTTGTGAGTTGAATCGGCGTTCGCGTCTGATATTTTATCGCCTTAAGCTCCGCCAGACGACCGTTTTTGCTGTGACAGCCACCCAACTTCTAGGAGTCATACGGGATGACCACGCACTCGACGACGCAACCAGATTTCAGTGGAACCTGCTCAACTTCACATCTTACTGCGCCATTCTTGTCAACACGATCGCTACCGCAGCGTCCGTTTTTCTGCATCACCCACCAGGCGGCATAGCCTTTGAAGAAGCTCGCCAGCACATGCCTGTCCCCGGTGAAGTACAATCCAGGCGGCGGGAGCTTCAACGGATCGCATCGCAGTGTGAGTGATTATCTCGGACTCGGAGTCGCGGCCATTTGATGACGTTCCCTGCACGAAAGGCACGACGCATGTGGTGCTCGGGATGATGTTCATAGTGTCACAGGCCCTTGCATACATGTGGGTGCGCGAAGACCTATGGATGAATTCTGGGCCAGCGTAGTCGCCGGAGTAGCGCCCAATAACTTCAGTACCTTGAAATTCAGTAAATCGGAGTCCGCAGCACGCTTTTTTTTTCCTTTTCCTCCAGACTCGCAATCTATATGCTCATACTTTCTGTACTACTACGCCCGTGTTCTAGCCTCTGTACGATGCCATATACGCTCCTGATATGCCATGGACGCGGTCAAAAGACGAGGATATAGTTTCGCCGCGGACCGGTCATCCATTTTTAACGCGCCGAGCTCTGGATGTCCGTGTTTTCCAGGCTGGGCTACATCTGAAGGATGTAGATACGCTGTTAGACTCGTAACCAGTCTGCCGACGGAGTGCAAAAATGTGGCGGGCACTTTTGCCGTAGGCAGACTGGTACTTCTTCTATCGCATTGAGCTGGGCGGGAATTTGATGGTTTCCCGGGCTCCATTTAAATCTGTTTCACCAGGCTCAATGTAAGGTCTGAATGCAATGATATTTACTTGAAATTTGTCTCTTCAGAATTTTCCTACATGTTGGGGGTGGCGGGCTTAGAGGCCCAAAAGTTGAATTGAAATTCATGGCTTCCGCCAAAAAATGTTTGTAGATTGTGACGTTCACCGACGGGCGTATCATCGACGTGTCGGCGGGCCACACAACGTTTATCCCGACCGTCCGTGCAAGTGCGACGAAAACACCTTTCATTTGGAACGCGACATTCGAGGAAGTGCCTGCACTGCCTGGATGTAGGGATACATCTCCCCAACAGCAGAAGCGCGCCGAAGAGCTGGAGAAATGCCTCCCGACGGCGCAGCGATCCGGGTTCGTCGCAGAGATAAATCTCGAGGAATGAAACGTCGTGCAAAAGGGTACGTATCTACATATAATTCTCTCCATCCCGCACATTTTGATTGATAGTGATATGTATCTAGGGCGCCCGATAAAAGGAAGAGTGACCGTCCACGGCACCAGCGGATCATGGACAGCACTTCTGTTCTGGCAGTGTTCATCAACCAGCCCTATATCGTGATCATTGGGCGCAGGCGCAGGCTGCGGCTGGCGGCAACGATAATTCGCCTCGGCGTTGTGCCATTCGAGAGGCGATATTGCGCTCGATACCGAGTCCGAGGCCAGTGTAGGGATTTTTGAGGAGAACGACAACGAGAAGAGGCGCGATACTCGGCTTTACCCTTCAGTTTCCAGTCCCGACGGTCTGCGCGCCCGTACTTCGATTTCGAACTCAATATTCCGCAGTTGACGCCCGTGGACTTCGAATCATATTATTCCAGCGCAGAGAATCTCCTGGAGTTTGGCCTCGCCGTGCTATATTCGCAAGATGTCATGGACTGCATGTACCCCCATCTCATCCCGAATGAAGACAGGGAGGCGAAGACGACAGATGAGGCGCTTTGCCAGAACTCGTTCACGCCCGTCGGACAAGGGGCCAAGACGACATACAGTCGCACGATGAGGGCAGTTGCTGTATTGCCGATCACCGTCGTCGCCAGCGCGGTGCCTGCCACTGCGCAGCCGATCCCGCACTACCTCACCCCTGGGATCCCAGTGCCAGTTCTCCGCCGCGGCCCTGGGGCGCCAGCTGATGTGCCCGAATTCCCTCTCGCGCACCCGGTGTTTACCGTGGAGCCGCTCGTCGATATATCTGCACGGTTTAATGCAGTCGGGCTCCAGCGATCCGAACCTGAGGTATATAAAGAC
Organism: Mycena vulgaris; assembly: GCA_029204335.1. NCBI lineage: Eukaryota > Fungi > Basidiomycota > Agaricomycetes > Agaricales > Mycenaceae > Mycena > Mycena vulgaris. The sequence goes on from JARGYA010000178.1 coordinate 86,456, forward strand.
GCAGCGGTCATATCCGGACCCCACCAAGGACTATCTCGAAGGGGAATATGCGGGGCTGCTCTGGAAGAAGGTCGTTGCGGAGGAACGGAGAATTTGGCCGTTGACTGGAGTTGTTGAGGAAAGAAATGACAAAGAACGCTTCGCGACATAAGTAGCGTACATAATCATATAACTTTGGAAAATCTACTGTAATCTCGTGATAAGACTGAGACCATTTTCGATCGTTCAGAATTGAGGGACCCCAAAACAAATGTCTTCAGGTATTTATGCCACTGGATTTTCTTTTGATTCCTGTATGCATAGTGGTGACCAAGCACATACCGGTCCGGACTGAAGCCAGATTTCGCGCCCGCTTCATGTCATCAAGAAGCTCGGTCCCAGACCGATACGCCGTGTCAAAGCACTTGTCCAAAATCGGCCCAAAGACTTTCCTCAACGCCAGGTCATCAAGGGCGTCGAACTTGAAATTGCAGTGAACATTCAGCGCATGGACTTGCTCGTCGACGCTTGGGTAGAGGTTCTTAGTCCACGGGAATCGATCCCCCACCAGAGCAAAGAGCATGACCCCAAAGCCGAATATATCGACTTAGGTAGATGGCTTCCCGTGGTATCCGTCTGGGCAGGCAAAGACGGGAGGCATTGTTGTGAAGATATGGAAGCCACTTAGGTCCATTATGGAGTATGCGAAATCGGCAAGAACGACGTGGAGATCCTCCGTGACGAGAATGTTGCGAAAATGGGCGTCCGCCCAAATGACGCCTTTCGAATGAATGTGAGCAAGTCCTTCGGCGATCTCGAGCGCCCAGTCAGCGCGTGTGGCTAACGGGGGCTGTATCTCCAAAAGATAGGTCCAGAGGTCGCCATTAGGGTGGTACTGAAGTTCAAGATATTTGTCGTCATAGTCTGCAAACCCATGATATGCGAGAATCCTGGGGTAAGGGTTGATGGCCTGTAGGCACTTCCTCGTGCGGGGAAGTAGGCTTTCGCCAGGTACCTAAGAATGAGGATGAATGGGAGAAAGATTTGCATCGCTTCGCGCGCTTACCGGACTCCTCGTCGTAATACCCAGGGTCGAGGTGCGGAAAATGGTTTTCGAAATCGATGTTAGCAGAATCCTCCTCGTCAAACCGAGGATCCAGTGAGCCGCCAACAATTCCAACGGGTGAAACGAAGCTGATTATGTAAGTATTGTTAATAACGGGCGGAGGAAGCCGGGGGCGGAGTTTGAAATGCCTCTTGTTCAAAGTTCTACTATGTACGACGACGGCCAAACGAACTTTCCAGCTTCCCATGCGCGGGCTTCCTACTAATGTTGGGAACTACTCCGATGTGTCGAGATGATCACATCTTGATACAAGTACGCGTAGCATTGGTATGCTATTAATTCTCGCCAACTTTTCTCACCAGCAACCTTTCTGCATGCGAAGACGGGCCTATGGCAGTCTTAAAGTGGCCCTGCTATCACTATGCGAATCTTCCCCCCGCTAGGAGCGACTCGGAGTGGCAACTGAGCCTGAAGACGAACAGATGGCCGCGCTACTCATGACATCCAGCTGCAAGTACGCAACTTCTCTGCGTTGATGATCACTGCATACCTCTACGACTGCACGCGATATCAGAACGGTGTTTTCCAAGACGTACATCACCGAAATTATCCCTCTCTCTGATCTGCACGCCTATTTAAATCGTGATTTCGATTCAAATTGCCACTCTGGAGAACTGTTCTGGGTGTTGGGCATCCAGTGATCCTCGTCGCTGTGAATCTTTCGGATTGATTAACCACATGCATGGAACTATGCCGATGATCGTATATACGAGTGCATTATATACGATCATCTCTTGTTCCCAACCTCCACACTACACCCACTCATTTATATTCACCGCTAGCATCCATCGATATCCATCCCACACCCCAGCCATGTCTAATACCTTCGTCGGCCCCGAAATCGCGTACGTTTCCTCCTATTCCTTGCTACCAATCTCACTCATCGAGACAGTGTTGGGCCCACGGCACGTCGTTTAAAGCGCATCTCATAATCATAACTCAATATTAACTCGCGCTTTCAGTTTATAGGCAACATCCTCAACTGGATGCTAATGCATGAAACCTTTGCCATTTGTTTCCTCCTCGCTGACGTTCATTCTAGGGGAACACTCATCATGCAAGTCTGTCCGTAATTCTCCGCGTTTATCCCATGATCATGGGCCTTACAAGCAATATTTAGACGCATACTATCAGAAATTCCGCGCCGACCCTGCGTCCATTCGGGTTCTCGGTTGGCTCCTCTTCTTCCTCGGGCATTTATTGCGGCTTAATAGTACATAGTTTACGGCGTCTTCTGTCTCGACCTCGCACAGACCATCATACTCACCTTTCACGGCTGGTGGGCTTTGGTAACGTCTTGGGGACACCCGGAATCGTTAGACCACCCCCCTTGGGTCATCGCAATGGTGCCATTTATGTGCGGACTAGGTACGTCGCTGCCGTTCTTGGTTCCCGGTCCAGGTGTTACCATGTCCGCAGTTTCGGCTATAGTGCAAATATTTTACGCGCGGTGAGTCGATGGAGGTATTTAATTTTAAGACGTGCTCACGATCGTGTCCAGGCGGATCTTGGCGCTCTCCCCGAATAACTTCGTCCGCGGTGTTTCTGTTGTTATCGTTTTGGTAAGTCAGAGCTGAACATTCTGGTTCAATTTTTGGTGACCCGGATAACTGCAGACGGCGCTTGCGCAGGGGCTGAGCGCCATGACTGGAGCCTTAGTAGTGCGCACGATTCAAGACCTCGCGTCTCTTGCTCCCAGCTAATCGGAGGCCCAGGCGGCTCTCTCGAGCAAAGGTCCCAGCCAGACAAAAATAGCTCAAATGCAGGCTACGTTTTCGGCAAGTCGGAATCCTGCCTATACGATATCCTATTTATTCTCCTGTAACTTAGATCTGGTTGGCCGGCAGTTTGGCGACGGACGCGCTCATCGCCGCGTGCATGACATATATTGTGAGGCCGTATATTTTGCAGACCCGTTTACGTGTTCAACTAACCGCCGCAGCTGTCCCGCGCGAAATCGCGCACATCCTGGAGCAAATCGCAGACCCTTCTGAGCAACCTGATAACCCGAGCAGTGCAAACCGGCGCCATCACCGTCGTCTGCGCCTCCGTCGAGCTTGCCGTCTTCGTCCGCTTCCCCGCCTATACCTACCACTTTGTCCCGTAAGCCAATTAATTACTTGATTCCGTGTCTCCCTGACGACGTCTGTGTGCCAGAGGATACACAATGGGCAAACTGTACGTTCGATCCCTTGCTCCACTGTTCTGCTGTTGATGATTTAATTACACAGATACTCCAACAGCCTTATGCTCAACATCAACATCCGGCGCCAGCCCCAAGCGGAGAGGGACGCGCTGCCCATCAGCTTAGACGCCCGCAGCGGAACGATGGTCTACGTGGAGCAGCACACGACGCGGAATACCGATACAGCGTTCTCGCAAACCGCGGACGAAAACCACACCTGGACCGCCGCCAAAGTAAGTATGAAATATAGTATACGCGCACCCGTGACCTTTCCTCGCATGTAGAACTCGAAGTGACTCATCCCTGTATTATTCCAACCCGGACTCCTAGCCGTACGCCGACCCAAGTTTTTCAACTTGGTCGCTGTTCGGGGAACCCTGTACCCGAAAAGCAAAACCACATTTGCATAATTTATTAATAAACGGGGGTTTTTCAGATCGCGTCGCAGTCGCAATCGCAATTGGGGCTCGTCGTTGAAATGCGAGCACGCGCGTTGTCCCACGGTGACGCGCTGCGCAGCGTACTGCGCACTGCGCGCGCGTTCTCCGCGGTCACGGTCTCGCGTCCATTTGAGATTTCGCTCCAAAAATACGTGTTATTTTCACACGCGCCGTTGCGTGGGCAGATGGAGCGGAAACCTAAACGAAAAAAAAAGAAAAGAAAAAAACATTAGAAGACCGCGGCGAAACGCGGAACAGACGTACATATACGTTAAGGGCGGAGCCGTAAGATCATCATGATGAACGGCGGAGATGCGAGACTAGGAATCTAGGATGCAATATATGCAATTAATAACTGTACAGGATGCAATAATGATTTTTTTGGTTGCAGATTCAGAGCCAGATATCAGGATAGCGCGAGAGATGCAGGTATCGACGTTAGTGCTACAAGTAAGTATATGTATGGCGCAGACGGACGGATGGGAAATGCGAAGAAACGAATGTGGGTATGGCGGGGTGGTGCGCTGTAGGTGGTGGTTAAATCGTAATAAATAGCTCGTATTATATGCGGTCGTGTCCATGTCTATAACGTGCGGGCAGCCGGTGCCCGGAGGTGAGGAGAGGGGGGTGTTATGCGACAGTGTTTGTGGGGCTAACGTGGAGACTCGAGGTGGTGGCCACGTCGCCGACGCCGACGCCGGTGCCCTGGACGACGGTGGTGGTCCCCGCGCCGGCAGACGTGATGTTGTCGGCGCCGCCGATGGCGTCGGGGCGCGTGTTGTCTGAGTTGTTGCGGGATGAGAGGAAGATGCCGACGCCGATGCCGCCGGCCGCGAGCTGTGGGGAGGCGTTAGACGGCGTACGTGGCAGAAGGAGATGGGCGGCACGCACGAGCACGATTAGCAGGCCGGCGATCCAGATGCGGCGGCTGTACCGCGAGGACTTGCCCTCGTTTTTTTGGAGCCACGAGCTGTGCGCGTACGTTAGTCGGCGAACAGGGGGGTAAGATGCATGAGACGCACTTCTTTTCTGCGTCGGACTGCTGCTGCTGCATCGCGCTCGCGTTGAAGCGGCGCCAGAAGACGTCCGATTTGTCGAGCTCGTCGTCGGAGTTGCCTCGGATGAGTATGTTCTCGGGATGTGGCCGTGAGGGCCCCACGAGGGTTGATTGGGAGTCGGAGTGGGGTAGGGGGGCAGAGGGCGTGCGGAGGAATGCGGCCGCGACGGGCTGCACAGGTAATGCCTTGTATTGGTAGGAGTCGGTCATCGCTGGTGACGGTTGTTCTGGATAATACTGGTCGGGGCGGGAAGGCTGGGGCTGCTGCAGTAGCCGTCGGTCTTGATATGGCTGGTCGGGTCGGGATGGCTGGCGCTGCAGCACTGGCTGTTGCTGCTGATATTGCTGGTCAGGCCGGGAGCGCTGGCGCTGAAGCTCCGGATGGGGCTGTGGGTCGCGGACAGTTGGGCGGCTCGGCTGGCGCTGGGGCCCCCAAGCTTGTTGCGGCATAGAGGGATGGGGATAGCCTCCTTGCGCAAGTGGACGCTCCATCGTATCCTGCCGAGCTGTTTCAGATCAACTTCGAAGGAAAAGGCCGTAAGACTCACCGGCGAAGGGCGACTTCGATTCACTGCTGCGGACATTGGGAGGGAGAAGGGACGCTGGGTCCAGAAGGCGGAATGCTAGGTTGCATGTAGGAGGAAGAGAGTAATAGCACCCCGCAGTAACCCGTTTCGTCAACAGGCAGTGACAAGTCACAGCCAAAAGTAACCGGTTACCAAATTGCTCTATAGGACACCTCAAGTGCCTGCTATTCCACACCCGCCGTTCTCCAGAAACGACTGACAAAAAAACGAGAGTACGGACAGAAGACGAAGACGAAGGCGAAGACGAAGAGACAAGAACAACACAACGGCCACAATCATTGATGCGTGTCAGCAGATCCTGTTTCTCGTCATGTCTACTACCGTACAATGGTTTCCGGACTGCTCGCGTGCTGGTCCTTCCTGAAGACCCAATTGGCCCCATTCGAGGACTCCATGCACCGCAGTAGCTCAAACGAATACTCTTTTGCAATTGTTCCCCGCCCGATACGCGCCCGCAACTTGCCGCCCGACTCCGTGTTGGCATCTCGGCGTTTGCTGGCCCGGACAGCCCCCCATGTGCGCCCCGCCATCGCCGACGCATTCACATGTCGTCGTGTCCAACCCCGCTAGCCCTCGCACTCTGCGCAATTCTGGGATTATTATCATCTGCCACCTCATGCTCTGTGACAGTGCTCTAGAGTCTAATTGTTCGTTCGCACGTGCACCACATACTTCAAGGCACCCCTTCAGGGCACCAAAGCCGCGCAGCCCCCCGTCCCCGTCGGTAGCGTCTTGAATGTTCCTGGTTCGGCCTTAATCTTGGCCTTATTTCTCAGTCTTTGATCCGTCCCTCCAGGGTCCAGGATTGCCGCCGTCCAACCAATCATTGCCGCCGTCTAAAACAAGCAAGCCTCAATAGGCCTCAATATTTCGCTGCCAATCCCGGCTGCCGGGACGCTGGGAAGTACTAGCCCCATTCGCGCTGCAAAGCCCGCACCTACGTGGGGAGATCTTGATGTATACTCACAACGACGGGAAGACTGACAGAAAGCTCTTGGATATCCGCTAGAGGCATGGCGTTGAATCGAAGTAATGATCACGATTATGATAAGATGCTTGCCAGAGGGGACAATGATCTCTCTGGGCGGCTACGCTCGCATTCTGTGGATTCAAGGTTGGCTGTTTCGCAGGAACAAATCTGTGTCTGTATCCGCGGCACCTGGCTAATTTCAACGGAACTACTCATATCAATCAGGCTAAAACCGGCGGGTGCTCTACTAAAATCACTTTTTCAGCCAGCGATACGGTCAGTTGACCTACTTCTCGCGGGAGTCAACCCATATGTAGCCACATACCAAGGTAACGCTGAATATACCAGGGCAGCCCCCCAAATGACCCTGGAAACGTATATAACGTGGCACTGCCTGGTCGGAAACGGCGCGGGAGACGAATATTACTCGAGCTGAATTGATTGCCTATTCGTGGCGATAAGAGCAACGGTAACCCAAACCATAATAATGCTTTCGCACAGCGGTCATTGGGGATCGAATGGCTGCTGCCTCATTTATCTTCCTCGTCCCAAGATCTAATTCAAAAACCCAACTTCAGTTTTGATTGTCCTCTGTACGGAGAACGTCTCGAATCGGGGCTCATGCGGACTCGCACAACATCCTAGATGAGTTATATATGCCTCCTTCGAGTGACTGGCCCAGCGCTTCGTCCTCCCGAGCGCTTGCTTCTACGTTCAATTCCTTTTTTTTGGTTCGTGGGAAGAACGCATCGAGGTGATCGAACCCAGTGAACCGCTGAAATACTTGTGGGCGTGGCGGGCCGGATGAAGCGCGCAGCGCGCGTCACCGTGGGACGACGCGCCCGCTCGCATTTCAGCGGCGAGCCCCAATTGCGATTGCGCCACGATCCGTTATGCAAATATATATTTTCGAATTCGGACACAGATTCAGAATGAACTTTACAGGGTTGGGTCGACGTCACTGGCGTAACACTACGACGAGTTGGTAATACTATTAATGCCCTCAGGGGTGAGTCACTTCAAAGGTTACATAAGACATAGATGTCCGGAAGGAAAGGTCACGGGTGGGCGTATCTCAATTCTCATTATTTGGCGGCGACCCAGGTGTGGTCGTCGGCGATTTGCGAGAATACTGTATCGGTATTTCGCATCGTGTGCTGCTCCACGTAGACCATCGGCCTGGGGCTGGCGCCGGATATTGATATTGAGCATAAGGTTGTTCAAAGGAGCTGCGTATTGAGGTAAATCATCAACAGCCACGAACAGGGGAGCAAAGGCTCGAGCGTACAGTCTGCCCCGTATTTATCCTATGCCACACAGATGCCGTCAGACTGGGGGAGGGAGAATATGGCTCGGAATCGAGTAATTGGCTTACGGGACAAAGTGGTAGGTCTAGTATACGGGGAAGTGGACGAACACGGCGAGCTCGACGGAGGCGCAGACGACAGTGATGGCGCCGGTTTCAACTGCTCTAGAAGTTATGAAGGACTGGGATTCTCTCTTTGATCTTTATAATACTTGGTAATGGTGGTTTGGAACTTGAACATTAGGGGTGCTCAATTCTTCCGTCGGTCGCGTCGTTCGTTCGAAATAAATACAATATTTGTTCGAAACAAATAGAAATTTCAAACTCCGCTTGTCCTGCCGTTTCGTCTCTCTTGCGCCTGCCGTATGCCTCGAACGACCAAAGGCAGGCATATTCTGACCTCCTGTTTTTTTCTGAGAACTTTCTGGCCATATTTCTCAAACTTGAGGCAGAGAATCCGCAGACTCGGAGTCCAGACCTGTTAACAGATAATGTATCGGGAGTTTTCAATCTGGCGGGGCCAGGGACATAAATGCATACTTCTGAAAACCAGACAACCTATGAGAGTATTTGTGGTGGTGCAAGACTGAGAGAGTCACTGAAGAGCTGGAAGGTTGGACGGCTGCCGGGCTAGGGCTGCCGCCCGTGGCCGTCGAGACGGTTCGACGGCACCCGTCGAACGGGTGCCGTGCCCGTTCCGTCGACCATTTTGAACCCTTATCGACGGCACGGCCACGGCACGGGTGTGAGCCGTTTTTTGCCGTCGAAAAACGGCCGTCACGGCCGTTCGACGGGTGCCCCCAAACTTGACGTCTTTCAGCCATTTCAGTCTCTAAACTGATAAATATGGGTATGTGAAACAACCCACACCGATACTCAGTCTTGCCTGAACCTCTATTATCCACCGTGGCGACTTATGCTGACGGAATCTCAACCCGGGGCAATGCCGAAATGGCATTTCCCCTTCCGGACCTGGCCCAAACTCACGTCTTTCAAGAGTTTGTGAAAACTTTCTGGCGTTAGATTCCGAATTTCAAGGATAGCCGAAGAGCTCCAGGTTATCCAAAGCCTCAATTTTTCTGTATGCAAGTTCTTCAGCTTGGTTTGGCACGCACGGTGCCGTCTCACGTGTTCAACTTGCAATGAGGCAACGATGCGCACTTACCCCAAGGTTGTGCAGAAATCTGTGAAACTATTACTTGGACTTCCAAGCCAAAATTCAATGTTACGTCGCCCGTTAATACCCGTGGTACCGTCAACGGCCGTGCCGTTGACCGTGCCGTCCCGTCAAGGATTTTTTCGACCTCTCGACGGGCCGTCTCGAGACGGCCCGTGCCCGTCGAATACCCGTCGATTTGACGGCCGTTGCCGTCACGGCAACGGGTGGCAGCCCTATGCCGGGCGGAATTTGAAATTTCTACTTGTTTCGAACAAATATTGTATTTATATCCAACGAACGACGCGACCGACGGAAGAATTGAGCACCCCTATTTGAACAAAAAAGTCATTTCAAACTCCGACCCGCCGGCTTCCTCCGCCTTGTCATTACTAAACGCTGGCCGCCACGACTCGAACTTCCACACTTACTTTCATCCCACCACATATACTGGAGGATGGATCTGAGCGCCCGAATTCCAGTAGAACTGTGGGACGAGGTGTTTAGATATCTCGAAGATGTCCGACATTTACACCTCGTTAACCGCCTCTTTTATCGTCTCTCCACCCCATTCCTCTTTCGCACCTTTCATTTCCGCTCCTTTATCGACACTCCCAAATCGGGCATACCGCGCCGTTCGTTGAGGGTCGTTCCTCCAACTCCTTCGACGGACGACGCGTTAGCGCGCCTCAAGTTTTGGTCCTCCCCCATAATTGCACCGCTTGTCCGGGATTGCAGGATCTCATTTGCAGGTACCTGCCGCGTGGACCATCTGCCCATCCATGACCTCCTCCCAAAAATACACAAGCTGGAGGGTTGTTTTCGGAACGTCCATACCCTCACTCTTGTCGGCTTGGATCTCGCCACTGTATCCGACAGCCTGCCTCTGCTGGCCAAGTTTCCAGCAGTACAGACTTTGAAGGAATATGACTCTTGGCGAAGATACGAAGAGGTGAATTCGGAGGGCCCAATTTATGAACTTCCGGCGCTCCAAAAATATCGGGGCTCGTACGAGTTGTTGCGCTTCCTTCATCTACCCCATCTCCACCACCTCTATATCCTCGAGTGTAATTTTCCCAAGTTCATTGCCGAATTACGCACAATCCAGCGACTGCATAACGTCATCTCACTCGAAGTAGAAATCAAGGATTATGTGCAAAACCTGGACGGCCTTGGGGAATTATTTCCGAGCCTTAAGAAGCTCGAAGTTTGCATAATTACTGGCGAATTGGCGGAGTTCGGCAATTTCGACGATTTGGAACCGATGGACAAATGGAAGGTGAGCCTTACGTACTGACAGTGTGCCTCTCGCATCCATTCAAACTACTTCAGGCCTTTCTCCTCTTCGAACAACTCACCAACCTCCCTTCTCTTCCCGTCCATCTGGAAAAAATCGACATTTGGTGGTTCGACCGAGTCCAAGATCCCACTGAATTCGACCCCACAACAATAGTCAGGCCAGACACTCTGCAGAAACTGAAGGACACGTTGTTATCGAGGCATTCTGGTCTAACAAGACTCCGACTTGGCTGCGTCGATTACACCCTTCTCTGGGGGCGGAACCCAGCAGACGGGAAGGAGTGCTGCGGTGCGTCCAGCTATATATTGTCCCGCAATCTGACTAATTTTTCCCAGAGGTCGATAGGGCAGATGACTCTCGGCGGAGGTTTTACGATTCTGACACATTTTGGAATTCTCATGTTGACAAAATATGATTATGACATGACTACGTGTTAGTCGACGCGCGTCCGTGTCTATCCCAGTGGATTATAGCGCCGCCCTAATTCCCATAGAACTGTGGGACGAGGTGTTGACATCATCGATACGGCCTCAAATGGACACCGGTACCGACGATTCTCAACGCGTTAGGGCGCCTCGATTTTACCCTCTCCATAATTGCACCATGCTCATTGCAGGTACGGCACGGCGTGAAAAGAAAATTTCCTCGCAGCAGGATAGCGCCGACAAGTATTACTCAAGTGGAGCCGGATCATTCCGAAAGTTGGCGGTTTCAAGTCGGATTGTCCACAACATCCATGTCCACCCGCACCGATTTTGTACTCGACCCTCGGTTCTACGAAGAGGATTCTTCCGACATCGATTTCGAAAGCCACTTCCCTGAGCTCGACCCTGGGTATTACGACGAGGAGTCCGGTAAGCGCGCGCAGCAATGCAAATCTTTCTCCCATTCGCTCTAAATATTAGGCACCTGGCGAAAGCCTACTTCCCCACAGGAGGAAGCAACTTACAAGGCCATCACTCCTCACCCCAGGATCCTCGCATATCATGGGTTTGCAGATTATGACGGCGAATACATTGAACTTCAGTACCATCCTAAAGGCGACCTCTGGACCTATTTTTTGGAGAAATAGCCCTCACTGGCCGCGCGGATCGACTGGGCGGTCGCGATAGGGATTCGCTTACGTTCACTCCAAGGGCTTCATTTGGGCGGAAGCCCATTTTCGAAATATTCTCGTCACGGAGGATCTTCACATTGATCTTGCCGATTTCGCGTACTCTATAATGAACCTAAGTGGCTACCACTACTTCATGACGATGCTTCCTCCTGTCTTTGCCTGCCCAGACGGATTCTACGGGAAGCCACCCATCGTCGATATGTTCGGCTTTAGAATCGTGTTCTTTGCTCTGGTGGGGGATCGAAATTGCAGGGAAAATTCATCGCATGGAATTGCTCGTTCACGCTCGGGTAGAGGTTCTGAATCTTAGTCCATGGGAATCAAGTTCGACGCCTTTAAAGACCTGGAGTTGAAGAAAGTCTTTGGGCCGGGTTTGGACAAGTGCTTCGACACGGCGTATCGGTCTGGGACCGAGCTTCTTGATGACATGAAGCGGGCGCGCGAAATCTGGCTTCAATCCGGACCAGTATGTGTTCTTTTCAACCTCTTTTCTCGTTCTTATGTTTTACTATCCGGTAGCTGCAAATAAATTAAATTAAAATGTAGATTAGGTGGGAGGTGGTATACTCCGAAACAACGCATTATCATCCCCAAGCTCACTGGAAGAGGGTCGAGTACAGGTTCATTTACTCCCTCAAATGGAGATTAGTTTCACGAAGTAGTCAGCAGATCGGAGCGGCGTACTTGTGTGCGTCCCGAGCAGTCTTTTGGGTAAGTGGTCTAAAGAGCGAGAGCTCAGCGACCTCATTTATCTTCCTCCCCGTCCCAAGATCTAATTCAGAAACCCAACTTCAGTTTTGACCGTCCTCTTTGTACGGAGAACGCCTCGAATCGGGGCTCATGCGGCCTCGCACAACACCCAAGATGAATTATAGATATCTCCCTTGAGTGACTGACCCAGTGCTTCGTTCTCCCGAGCGTTTCTACGTTCAATCCTTTTTTTGGGGTTCGCGGGAAGAACGCATTGAGGTGATCGAACCCGGGCATGTACCAGTTAACCGCTGATATACTTGTGGGCGTGGCGGGCCGGATGAAGCGCGCAGCGCGCGTCACCGTGGGACGATGCGCCCGCTCGCACTTTAGTGGCAAGTCCCGATTGCGATTGCGCCACGATCTGTTATGCAAATATATATTTTCGAATTCGAACACAGATTCAGAATGGACTTTACAGGGTTGGGTCGGCGTACGGCTAGGATTCCGGGCTGGAATAATACAGGGGTCACTTCGAGTCCTACACGCGAGGAAAGGTCACGGATGCGCGTATACTATATTTCATACTTTGGCGGCGGTCCAGGTGTGGTCGTCCGCGGTCTGCGAGGACGCTGTATCGGTATGCCGCATCGTGTGCTGCTCCACGTAGACCATCGTTCCGCTACGGGCGTCCAAGCTGACGGGCAGCGCGTCCCCTTCGGCCTGGGGCTGGCGCCGGATGTTGATGTTGAGCATAAGACTGTTTGAGTACCTGCGTAATTAAATCATCAACAGCAAAATAGCGGGAGCAAGGGATTCGAACGCACAGTTTGCCCATTGTGTATCCTCTGTCACACAAATGCCGTCAAAGGGAGGACACGACACGGAATCAAGTGAGTGATTGGCTTACGGGACAAAGTGGTAGGTGTATGCGGGGAAGCGGACGAACACGGCGAGCTCGACGGAGGCGCAGACGACGGTGATGGCGCCGGTCTGCACTGCCCGGGTTATCAGGTTGCTCAGGAGGGTCTGCGATTTGCTCCAAGATGTGCGCGATTTCGCGCGGGACAGCTGCAGGGGTCAGTTGAACACATGTACACGGGTCTGCAAAATATGCGGCCTCACAATATATGTCATGCACGCGGCGATGAGCGCGTCCGTCGCCAAGCTGCCGGCCAACCAGATCTAAGTTAAAGGAGAATAAATAGGATATTATATAGGCAGGATCACGACTTGCCGAAAACGTAGCCTGCATTTGAGCTATTTTTGTCTGGCTGGGACCTTTGCTCGAGAGAGCCGCCTGGGCCTCCGGTTAGCTCAGAGCAAGAGACGCGAGGTTTTGAATCGCGCTCACTACTAAAGCTCCAGTCATGGCGCTCAGCCCCTGCGCGAGCGCCGTCTGCAATTATCCGGTTCAACGAAATTTCAAACGTAATGTTCAGCTATGACTTACCAATACGATTACAACAGAAACCCCGCGGATGAAGTTATTTGGGGAGAGCGCCCAAATCCGTCTGGACACGATCGTGAGCACGTCTCAAAATTAAATACCTGCATCGACTCACCGCGCGTAGAATATTTGCACTATAGCCGAAACTGCCGACATGGTAGCACATGGACCGGGGAGCCAAGAACGGCAACGACGTACCCAGTCCGCACATAAATGGCACCATTGCGATGACCCAAGGGGGGTGGTCTAACGATTCCGGGTGTCCCCAAGACGTTACCAAAGCCCACCAGCCGTGAAAGGTGAGTATGATGGTCTGTGCGAGGTCGAGACAGAAGACGCCGTAAACTAGGTACTGTTAAGCCGCAATGCAATAAATGCCCGGGGAAGAAGAGGAACCAACCGAGAATCCCGATGGATACAGGATCGGCTCGGAATTTCTGATAGTATGCGTCTAAATATTGCTTGTAAGGTGTATAACCCTGAGATAAACGCGGAGAATTACGCACAGACTTGCATGATGAGTGTTCCCCTAGAATGAACGTCAGCGAGGGGAAACGAATGGCAGAGTCTTCATGCATTAGCATCCAGTTGAGGATGTTGCCTATAAACTGAAGTGCGAATTAATATTGAGTTATGGGCCGCGCGTCAGTTGAACGACGTGCCGTAGGCCCAACACTGTCTTGATGAATGAGATGGGTAGCAAGGAGTAGGAGGAACCTACGCGATTTCGGGGCCGACGAATGTATTAGACATGGCTGGGGTGTGGGGTGGATATCGATGGATGCTAGTGGCGAATAGGAATGAGTGGGTGCAGCGCGGAGGTTGGGAACAAGAGATGACCGTATATAATGCACTAGTATATATGATCATCGGCATAGTTCCATGCATGTGGTTGCCGAAAGATTCACATCCATGACTGGATGCCCAACACCCAGAACACTGGGAGTTCTCCAGAGTGGCAATTTGAACGGAAATCACAATTTAAATAGCCATGCAGATAGAAGAGGGGGATAATTTCGGTGATGTACGTCTTGGAAGAAAATACCGTTTTGATATCGCGTGCAGTCGTAGAGGTATGCAGGTATTAGCAGGTGAACGGGTAGCGGCCATCTGTACATCTTCAGGCTCAACTGGCAGTCCGATTCGCTCCTAGAGGGGGGAAGAGTCACATGGTGCGGATAGATGGGCCACTTTAGACTTCCATAGGCCTATTTTCACATGCAGAAAGGTTGTTGGTGCGAAAAGTTAGCGAGAATTAATAGCATACCAATGTTACGCGTACTTGGGGCAAAGGGATTTTGATGTTGCGGTGCCGTTGACACATGCGACGTCAGTCTGCGTCAGCCGGCGCCCAGTCTCTGACCCATGTTGAACGTCTCTGACCCATGTTGAACTTAGTGGTGTTCAGGGCTCGGCTTCAAGCCCTAGGCCCGCTAACCCGGGCTCTGCTAAGCCCGAGCCGGGCCGAGTTTGACGTCGGGCTTGGGCGGGCTCAGGGCTCGGGCTGGAGACTTTTCAGGCCCGAGGCAGGGCCTCAGGCTGAAGTCCGGACTTGGTACCATATAATATGGTCATTTTTCTGGATTCAAAATGAAAGAATACAGGAGTCCGGCTAGTCAGGGTCTTCTACTCCGCTTCAATGAACAAATTCCACTGTGGATACCCACGAGTGACGAAATCAGTTCTAGGATGCCGAAAAGTTCAACTTATGAGTCCGCAAAAGGAAATTTCTGCGCGGCATGGTTCAAAAATGTCAACACGAAGGAGGAGGAGGAGGAGGATATATACCGTGGTGGTCCCGTTGAGGAACATACGGGTGCTGTACCTACATACATCAGCCTAAATGTATGCTACAGCCGTCTAATCCTCGAACGATATGACAGAAATACATAGAAATCCTCTCACGAAACGAGTACTAAGTGTAGGCGGAAATAGAACGACAACCTGATGCTCTAGCCGGCCGCAGTGTAGCCCTGCAACTTATCGAAGAGATCCAAAAACCTCGCAAACGTCATTTGCCAAGTAACCACTGCCCGCATGGAAAACACCGTTCAACTTGAGGATGAATCTGAGAGTGAGACGGTGTGTGTGTGAGGTCTTTGCGGTGAGTGGTATAGTGATTATCGGAGTCCCTCAGTCATCCGATGTATGTTCTGGGATCCAAACTACTAATTATCGTGATAGAAACACCTATCATCGGTTTATAAAATCCCCCCCTCAGGCCGGGCCCAAGCCCAAGCCCCGGGCTTGAGGCCCTGCATGCGGGCTCGGGTTCGGGCCTGAAAGTCTGAGGACCAGGTCGCCTCAAGCCAGGCCCAAGCCCGGGCTTCCAGGCCGAGCCGGGCCCTGAACATCACTAGAACTTGAACTCACCTTCTGCCTGGCCTCCCATAGTCTGTAGGCATGCATAGTGGTGGCCAATACCTCATTTACCATCCGAATACATCCATATAATTGGTGTCGACGTCGAAGACACGAAAAATAGCTACTTACAGCGTCGGTCAACGTCGAATCTACATCAACCAAACAATGTCCAATACTCTGCAACGTCAGTTGTCAGCGTCAATGCGGGCGCTGTTCTTATACATATATGTCAGTCAGTTCGTACACTACATCACTATTTCGAACACACATATGTGTCCAGCTATATATGTGTGTCCGTGAAATTTATGTGTGTGAAGTTGTTGAAAATTCTCGCGGCTGGCATCAGAGCCTCCAGCGCCGTCAGGAGCAGCGAGCTCGGGGCGCTCGTCGTCGTGAAATGCCTCTCATCGTCGCGGAGGACGATGAGCAAGAGTTTGCACCAATCTGTTCATCTTCAGGCTCAATTGTCACTCCGATTCGCTCCCAGGGTGGGAGCGAGGCATCACATGGTATGGATAGAGAGTCCACTTTGAGACTATCATAGGCCTGTCTTTACATGCAGAAAGGTTGTTGGTGAGAAAAGTTGTCGCGAATTAATAGCATACCAATGCTACGCGTACTTGTATCAAGATGTGATCATCTCGACACATCGGAGTATTTCCCAACATTAGTAGGAAGCCCGCGCATGGGAAGCTGGAAAGGCCGTTTGGCCGTCGTCGTAGTAGAACTTGAACAAGAGGCATTTCAAACTCCGCCCCCGGCCTCCTCCGAGTCCGCCCGTTATTAACAATACTTATTGCGAGCGCAGCGAGCAAATCTTCCCTAAAGCACGTGACGAGCTGGGGGCTAGAATATGCAGTAAACAAGAACAAACTTGAACTGACAGTCCTTGAAGCCGACAAAAAAAAGCCTTCAAACTCTTTCAATTCGTAAGATATTGCTCCACGGTTTGTTGCAACGGATGGGGCTTTCTAAGCGGGTTCGAACAGTGCCCATCTTTCCGGGCCTGCGGTGGAAAATGGAGCTGTCTGAAAAAGGAAATTGGAGGTCTAGACCGTGGCAGTGTTGAGTCTCTGCGCGAGCACCCCGCGCTTCGGCGGATCCATATTATAATCAGCTTCGTTTCACCCGTTGGAAGTGTTGGCGGCTCACTGGATCCTCGGTTTGACGAGGAGGATTCTGCTGACATCAATTTCGAAAGCCATTTTCCGGAGCTCGAACCCTGGGTATTACGATGAGGAGTCCGGTAAGCGAGCGAAGCGATGCAAATCTTTCCCCCATTCATTCTCATTCTTAGGTACCTGCCAGCGAAAGCCTACTTCCCCGCACGAGGAAGCTGCCTACAGGGCCGTTAATCCCCACCCCAGGACTCTCGCATATCGTGGGCTTGCAGACTATGACGGTAAATATCTTGACACCCTAACGGCGACCTCTAGACCTATCTTTTGGAGAAAGAGTCCCCGTTAGCCACGCGTGTTGACTGGGCGCTCGAGATCGCCGAAGGACCTCTAGACCTATCTTTTGGAGAAAGAGTCCCCGTTAGCCACGCGTGTTGACTGGGCGCTCGAGATCGTCGAAGGACTTTCTCACATTCATTCGAAGGGCGCCATTTGGGCGGACACCCATTTTCGAAACATTCTCGTCACGGAGGATCTCCACGTCGTTCTTGCCGATTTCAGGCCTCAGCGGCTACCACTACTTCACGACAATTCCTCCTCCCGTCCCAGACAGATTCTACGGGAAGCCATCCACCTACGTAGACATATTCGGCTTTGGAATCATGCTCTTTCCCTGGTGGGGGATCAATTCTCATGGATTAAGAACCTCAACCCGAGCGTGGGCGAGCAAGTCCATGCGATGAATGTTCACTGTGACTTCAAGTTCGACGCCCTTGACGACCGGAGTTGAAGAAAGTCTTTGGGGCCGGGTTTGGACAAGTGCTTCGACACGGCGTATCGGTCTGGGACTGAGCTTCTTGATGACATGAAGCGGGCGCGCGAAATCTGGCTTCAATCCGGACCAGTATGTGTTCTTTTCAACCTCTTTTCTCGTTCTTATGTTTTGTTGTCCGGTAGTTGCAAATAAATCAAATTAAAATGTAGATTAGGTGGGAGGTGATATACTCCGAAACAGCGCATTACCATCTCCAAGCTCACTGGAAGAGGGTCGAGTACAGGTTCATTTGCTCCCTTAAATGGAGGTTAGTTTCACGAAGTAGTCAGCAGATCGGAGCGGCGTACTTGTGTGCGTCCCGAGCAGTCTTTTGGGTAAGTGGTCTAAAGAGCGAGAGCTCAGCGAGAAAATAAAAAGCGGATGGTCTTGCGGCGCTCACTGGAGTAGAATGGGGCATTGGCCGTTGATTGTCTCGGAGACCTTGGTGGCAGTTCCCCCGTCCACTTCCTCGAATAGTCGGATCTTCCTGACCACGACGCCCTTGTCTATTGACAGTTTAATTTGTAAGCTTGGGATTCGAAGACCGAACTGACCGGACGAAGTTTCATACAGCGCCACCTTCCTCGCCTCATCCCAAGTGAACGTCCCTTGAAGATTTACTACGACGTCCAGGAACGTGAGTCCCGGAATGATCTTGATGGTCTCTTTGTATTGGAAGGCCTGTCTCGGGAACCCATCTCCTGCCGGGGCAGTGCGCACGAATGCATCCTCCAGATTCCCATCAACGGCGACGGAGTCTCTTGTGAGCGCCTGGAAGTCGGACGCCAATGACGAAAGAAGAATGTGCGGCCCGAGCCCCTCGTTGGTTCCCAGGATGGGAAAGACGGTGGAGAGCGGTTTCTGGATCGTCACGCTAAACTCGGAATCGAAGTTGGGTTTGAAGTTGGAGGGATAAGTATCTGCTGGAAGCTCAGTTTTCAAGCAACACCCTTCCCTCGCAAGGATGTTTACCTTGTCTCGAAGAAAGATCAACTGCTCTGCAATTAACCGACAGAATGAAAGAGGAAACAAGCGTGGAGACCGCAAGAAACTTCATGATGAAAGGCTTTTAAAAGGGGGGTGGGGAGAAGGCAATTAAAAGGGAATGGGAAATAAATGGGAAACGGCATATGGATTGATAGGCCCTAGCTTTTATATTGTACGCTAAATCCAGGGCGACGGAGGCGAGCGGTACAAAATCTGCGCATCAATCTGATCCCCCGCATCTGATTTTGCTCCCGTTTGAGCATCCTGATTGTCGATCAAACACAACGACATTTCCTTGGCAAACTCGGCATTTCTGAGTTCTTGCTCAACCTACCACTAGCAAGTATGTGTTCAGAATAATCAAAAAACTCGAGCGGGGAGGAGTGGTATAAATGCGCAAAGATCATTCTGTTGGCTCCCAATTCTAGATCTGAACCATTCCGCGCCTCCCAGGACTTCCCAAGTTTCAAAATGGTCTGAGTTTCATCACTGACAGAGCGTAGTGCCCAGAGATTACAGCAGAGTTATACAGTTATACAGGAATTACTTATGTCGCGAATCGTTCTTGGTGATTTCCCTCCTCAACAACTCCAGACAACGGCCAAATTCCCCGTGCTTCCGCAACGACCTTCTTCTTCCAGAGCAGCCCCGCAAATTCCCCTTCGAGATAGGCCTTGGTGGGGTCCGGATATGACCGATGCCCGTTTGTATACCTCAGGTTCGGATCGCTAGAGCCCGACTGCATTAGCCGCGCAGATGTATCGACGAGCGACTCCACGCTAAACACCGGCTCCGCAACAGGGAATTCGGGCGCCTCAGTTTGTACCCCGCGGCGGAGGACTGGCACTGGGAGCCCCGGCGTGAGGTAGTGCGGGATCGGCTGTCCAGTGGCAGGCACCTGACTGCCGATGACGGTGATCGGCAATACAGCAAAAAGCGTCGCCATCGTGGGTCTGTATGTCTTGACCGCTTTTCCGACGGGCGTGAATGAGTCCCAAAGCGACTCCTCCGTCGTCTTCGCTTCCGTGTCTTCATTTGGGATGCGATTGGGGTACAAGCAGTTCTCAACATCTTGGGAGTGCTGCACACCGAGGCCAAACTCCAGCAGATTCTCTCCGCTGGAATAATACGACTCGAAGTCCACTGGCGTCAACTGCTCAATATTGAGTTCGAAATCGAAGTACGGGTGCGCAGGAGTGAGGGAACCGCCGGGGCTGGAGACTTCACGGTAAATCCGAGGATTGCGCCTCTTCGCGTCGTCGTTCTCCTCATCATCAAAGATTTCTGCACCGAAATCGGACTCGGTATCGAGCGCAATTTTTCCTCCCGAGTGGCACAACGCCGAGACGAAATTATCGTTTCCGCCGGCCGCAGCCCGCGCCAGCGCCCAGTGATCACGGCGTAGGGGTATTTGACGAACATAAATGCTGTCCATGGTCGTTGATCCGCTGGTGCCGTGGACGGTCACTCTTCCTTTTACCGGGCGCCCTAGATAGATTGATCATGCACGATCAGTCAAAGTGCGCGGGATGGAGATGTGGTTACCCTTTCGCACGGCGTTCCCTTCCTCGAGACTTATCTCTGCGACGAATGTCGATCGCTGTGCCACAGGAAGGCACTTCTCTCGGGCCTCAGCCCGCTTCTTCCCATCTGTAGATTTATCCTCGCACGCATGCGGAGAGATTTCCTCGAATGTCGTGTTCCAGGTGAAGGGCATCTTCGTCGCGCTTGCGTGGACGGTAGGGATGAATGTCGTGTGGCCCGCCGACACGTCCATGACGCGCCCGTCAGTGAACGTCACGATCTAGAAACATTGGCTTTCCATAACTTAAAGGGCAAATGGCTCGAGAGGAACTTACCGCGATGTAGCGATAGGCTAGATGGCTGAAAGCGGACTGCAAAACGGGGGGATTCAAGTTTCGGAACCAAACGTTGGCGGGTGGATAGTTCACAGCCGGCACGGCGACTGTGAACTGCGTGACGGTGGGCTGGGAAAAGTCTGCATGAACTTCTAGTTAGTAACTTTACATCTCAAGTTCGGTCAGTCTAATGCACCTGGATTACGGTCAAGGAGTGTCGCCTCTGTCGTCCACGCGCGCCGCTCCTCCGCCCCGATGGTCCATAAGTCGGGATCGCTCGTGGCGTCGTCGTGCAGCTGGTAGTCATGCGCGAGGTTCCTCCACTCCCACCACTGCGCCGGCTCCGTCTGGTTCGCGGATAGCTGGACGTCGGGGACCACTGCGCCTTTCTTCAAGAATTTGAACTCGCCGAACTCGTCGAGCTGCAGGCGAAGCGCCACGGAAGCGATCTGGTGTGCACACTGCGTGCCCAGGACCTTGATGCGCAGCTCGCCTGGGTGGGGGGTCAAAGGCTGTCACGGACGGGTCTGGTTCAACCCACCGTGCGAGATGTGGTCCGGGGAAAGATCTTCCGCGCGCACCTTTGCGACAACCTCACAAGCGCCCTCTGACTGATTTGACTCCGTTTCAATGGACGGGCTCACGTCTTTCAAAGATGCGCTAGACTGCGCCGCAAATGCCACAGCCGACAGCAGTGGAAAGAGAAGGGGGTTCTTCATGGCAGTCGATGGATCCCTACCGTGATTCGAGGCCTTTTATATGAGCGGCAAGTAGTGATGTGGAAAGGTGATTGACGCTATAACGATCCTCGCTTGGATTGAATGGCGAAACCACCAAGATACCACGGTCGGTGTTAGCCGTTGACCTCATCCAGCCTGATGAACTAGTATCTGTCGATCAGGCCATGGTATTGAGAGATTAAGAAGAAGTTCTTCGCGAAGTTGACTTGGACGCGAAGGAACTTGCCAAGAGAATTCTAGTGGCGGTGCCGGCGTCCAAACTTGCGCAAACAACTTCCCTGACTGAGCAACCAGCGACATCCTTTCTCGATACGTGGCCGAGGGATTGTGAAGACTAGAGTTATTTCAGCACGGCGCGCCACTCGTACCAAACCGAGCTTCATTTCCGAGTCTAAACCGCATCCATACCTCAAAACCATCGGTCTACACAGGTCTACACTCTCGGACCTGATTCTTCCGCCTCACAGTCCGCCATCACCGAGCCTTTTTTTAACGGCTCCCAATTACATTCGGACTTTGGCAATGTTCGGGGCGGCATGGACGGCGGCTGAGTGCAAACAGGTGGGACTGGTAGGTACAGATCCCATGCTTCAGTAAACCTTGCCGCCTCCAGAGACTCGAGCGTTTGCTTATCTGTGACTTTTGAGTAGCTTTTTGAATATATCCATCAATACCGCTAGCCCGCAGACCCATGGCCATAGAAAACCGCCAAACCCACCTGCGGAGCGTCTATTTTGGTCCAATGCTGCATGTGCTCCCCGAGCAGTTTGATGGGCTCGATATCGACTGCTATAAATAGGGCTTCTACTTACCGCATGGCGCTTTCAAACTGCTCCTCAGGTTTTGACCATGTCCCATAGCCCCGCTCAGTCCTACGGAGACGAGGAGAAGAATCCCGAGCCTCAGCATGTCATTCTGGAGGCGTCGCCCGACGATGTTATCGTCAATCGTTTCGGCTTTATGGGACCAGCCTTGTCGAAGCTCTTCGCTAGTGGTGTTGAAGCGCGGGGTGTCGAACGGGTCCCCGAGGACCAGAGAGAGAACAAGAATATGTGGAACAAGTGCGTCCACACTTATGCACTCTTGTTCGCGCCAACACGAAATTTCAAATAGCTTGTTAATGTGGTGGTGAGCTTTTTTTGATTATTTTCAAAGTTTCAGCCTCTGTTTAAACCCGGACTCAGGTCGGTAAACACCGTTCTGACGACGCTTCCCATTGGCGTGCTTGCCCAAGAATTCTACACCCTCACATTACCGTAAGTCTCCCTATCTTTCGTATTCCTGATACGCGATTTTATATTTTTAGCCATGCAATTGCTACCATTTTCTGCTTTGCTGCACTCGGGGCGACTGTCACTTCCTTCATCGCGACTTTGGGTCCGCAGACTGGCCTTCGCACAATGATCATCACTCGATACAGCTCCGGCTACGTTGGTTGCACGATTTATTCCATCCTCAATATCCTCACGCAGTAAGATAATGTTTTGTGTACTTTGTACTTGTACTGTTACTGATTGAATTTCTTTTAGACTGGGGTTCTCCGTTACAGCTGTGATACTAGGTGGACAGACTCTTGCCTCAATCAACCCCGGGACCCTTCCTTTAGTGGCGGGTGTCGTCATCGTCGGACTGGGTAGTTTGATCCCTTGCTTTATTGGTAAGGCTCTCGCAAACCTGACGCACTATCTATCTAATCCGATCCTTAGGATACAACATGGTCCACCACTACGAACGCTACGCGTGGATAGTCCTCTTTATCGTCATGTTGTTCCTCCTGGGCCTGGGTGGCCATGCTGGATTTGACATCAACGCTCAAAAGGCATTTGAAGATTCGGGCAAGGCTTTGTCTTCGGATATTCTGAGCTTTGGCGGCATTGTCTTCGGAAGTGTCGCCGGCTGGGCTCCCGTTGCAGCCGACTATAATTGCCGTCTTCCCGTGGACACTCCGCCCGTTAAAATCTTCATCCTCACTTTCTTCGGGCTGTTCATCCCGATCACCTTTGTTGAGATCGTCGGCGCGTTGCTGATGACGATCACGGACGAGGCGTACACGGATGCCTTTACGAGCGGCGGCACTGGTGGGCTCCTTAGTCAAGTTCTCTCTCCGTGGAAAGGAGGAGGCAAATTTATCCTCTTCCTCCTGGCATTCTCAGTCATGTACGCCTTTTTAACGCTGTTCTCCGAACCTCCATCTGACGTGTTCATCCCAGCGCGAACAACGTCCCCAACACCTATTCCGCGGCGCTCTCCATCCAGTCCCTCGGCCGCCCGTTCGCGATGGTCCCGCGCTTCCTATGGACACTGCTCATATTCGTCGCCTACACCGTCGCAGGTGTCGTAGGCCGCGAGCACTTCGCGGAGATCCTCTCCAACTTCCTCTCGATCCTGAGCTACTGGACAGCTTTCTTTATCGTCATCGTAGCCGAGGAGCACTTCTTCTTCCGGCGTCCCGGCGGACGTCTAGGCGGCTACAACCTCAACGATTGGGACACCCCTTCGCGGCTTCCCCTTGGGATCGCCGGTGTGCTCGCGGGGTGCTTTGGCGTTGCCGGTGCCGTGGTTGGCATGGCTGAGGTATAATTTCGCGTTCCGAATCCATCAGTTTACTGACCTCCGCACAATAGGTATGGTACATTGGGCCGCTGGGCGTCAAGGCCGGTGCCGAATTTGGGGCGGATCTGGGTTTTGAGGTGCGTTTGGGATTATTCCTCGAGTCCTTGCCTCGCTGACAGGTAGTCTCTAGCTCGCAGCCGCATTTACCGCGGTTACATTTCCTGTTTTCCGGTGGCTGGAAATTCGCTACACGGGCCGGTAGTTTGTCCAATCGATCGTCTGAACCATTTCCGAAATTGTTGAGAACAAGTACATAAGACGAGAACGGTTCGTTGATGAGTTCATGGAATGAGTAAATGTACAGGCGCGTCGCTATTTTCCTTCTTCCTTCAATGCTTTTTGTGATCCTCTTCATCATCAGAGTCATCCGAGTCCGATTCTTCCTCCAAGGCGTCCCTTTCTTTCACAATCTCGGAATGCCACGTCTTCTGGTCAACGTGCTCTTCGTTGTCCATACTCTCCGCGCGTTCGATCCCTTCAATCTCCTTGTCTGTATGGAATAATCAGCAAACGAGCTAACGTTCTGAACGAGAGTAAATGCTTACCCAGTTCCGCATTCATGATGACGACCCACAGAACCTTGTCCGACTCCCAGTGCTCCAAGAGATCCGCATTCGCGACGCGCCGCTCGAGTTTGCCTTCCTTCGGCCCAATTAATCCGCTGATCAGCCCGCCACCGCGCTCGCGCTTCCTCGACCGACGTGCCGCCCTGCGCAAATCCTTGCGTTCCCGCCGCCCCATGACATACGACTGGGGGGTCGTGTGATCGTAGAGGCCCGGCTGCCCTCCGTATCCAGAGGGCCCGGCCATCTGTGGCTGGCCGCCGTACCCGGAGGGAGCCCCACCCATCTGTGGCTGGCCTCCGTACCCGTAGGGAGCCCCGCCCATCTGCGGCTGGCCGCCATACCCGTAGGGAGCTCCACCCATCTGTGGCTGACCTCCATACCCGTAGGGAGCCCCGCCCATGGGCATCTGGCCCGGGGATCCGTGCGGAGAGGGCGTTATACCGAGCCGCTGCAACTGCTCCTCGATCCGCGCCAGCTCCCTCCGCCTCTGCTCGACCTTGGTCTGCTTCCTCCCCGTGCGCCACGAGTCAAAGGCCACGCCCCACGAGCCCATTGTGTCCATGACGCCGTGCGCCTTCGCGGGCGGCGGCACGTCGAGCTGGAGCGGCAGCGCGTAGCCGTGGAGCGAGGCGAGGCGCCGTTGTGTCGCGAGCGGCATCTGCTTCCCGTCGCCGATGTCGCTGATGCTGGCGTGCACCTTGGGCGGCTTGTCGGCGATTGCGCGGACGATGCGGCTACTGAACGGGAGCGGCACGTGCAACAGGACGGTCCCGACGCCGCGGCCGATCTTGTCGAGGGTTGAAGGTCCACCGCCATTCCCCGTGCGCATGACGAGGTGCTGCATTGCGGCCGTCGTACAGAGACGGACGGAGAGGCCCTTCGGCTTGAAGAGGCGGAGATTGGCTGCGCGCAAATAACGGTCTGTGAGCGTCTTGGAGAGGATGTGCATCCCAGTCTGTGCAGCAGTCTGCATTACGGCTCCTGCGATCATAGCCCAATGATATGGACTTGTCACAGTTAGCCAAAGACTCGCTGGAAAGCAAGATAGGTACGCACACGAAACCGATCACCATCCCCGCGAAGTTCACGACGCGAAGAGGGGGACTGGCCTAGACTGATTTAGATACGATGAAGTGTCTATCAAGAGACTGAACTAACCGTCATTGCAAGATTCAAACCATCGATAAACGAAAGCAGCTCTGCTTGGGAGATACCGGCCGAGGTTTGCAGTTCGGGACTGTAACCCCTGGCAAAGGGACTATCAAAGGCAATGGCGATTTGAGGAGTGCAGAATGGCAAGGGCAGTCCAGACGGATCGTATGGCGGGGGACCATTGGGTTCAGGCATTGGGAGGAAGGATTGTATAAGAAAGTCGGCATCACGAGTGAATTGTATGCCAGACGAGGACCCAGCCTGAGGCTTGGCCGCGGACTGAGGTTGAGGGGGATATTTGGAATCCATTGGTGTTGATAGATTCCCAGCCAACTTGGACTCCTTTTATCTAGCTTGTAGGGCCGAGCGGCATATGATCGGTGGCGGTGCGGACATCAATCTAAAATTATCCACCCGACGGAGGTATCAGTGGCGGAGGAGTGCCCCCGACGGAGACCTCTCTCTTTGCCCGGCAGAGAGATATTTTTGGCATTCCAGTGGGTGCCGGTGCCGCTCCTGACTATACTCCACAATGTCACCTATTCATGTCATGCGAATGAAACGGATCTCATTTATGAATCCAAGGCACAAATTTTCGTAACAAGGCGTGGGCCGCGTAGCAAGGACTACAGCGTCATGGTATTGCATGATGCATCCCACTTTTTGCCAAAAAACTCCCGGACAACGTAACAGTCCCGCCCTCTTGGGAGGAAGCACCTGCGAAGCTACCTCTTGGCTCAACTTAGGATCGTTTGCGTGGCTGCTGAGCTTGTAAAAGTCAGGTTTCTATCACTTGAATAACCGACGTTTACCTACCACGGATACCGCCTCTCACACGCTGGAGGACTCAGAGGTAGCGCGTCGGGGTGGGAGACGATGATGAAGAACCAGCCAGGTCCTGCGCAATATTTCCTCGGCAGAGTCTTGAATATTTTCTGCGACCTTCACCTCGCCATCTTCATCTTCCGGCTGCATCGAAAGCTGATAGACCACCGGAGTGACATTCCGGAGCAATACCAGCAACTTCTCCGGAATTTCCTCCTCTAAAAGAGTCAGAAGTTCCTCGGAGCGGAGATTTTTCAAAACATCCTCCGGGAGCATGGCGCGCAGGAGGAGGTGTAGGTACGCCACGACAGACTCTGGGTCTTCAATTTGAAGGGGTTTCGAACGGCCTTCCTCCCGCAGCCGCTGAAGCCGTTCCCGAAGAATCCGCTTCCGTTTTTTCTCGAGGAGAGGTCTCGCGTCGAAATAGCTCTCTAGTTTGATCCAAATGAAAAACGACGATACTACGCACTGGTTTAGCCATATATACAGGGCGCAAAGCTAGTAGACGTACCAAGCCCTATGTAGATCCAAGGGCCCCTTCTTTTCTTTTGTGGTGCATTCGGGTCGCGTTTTCGTGGCTGTGGAAGGAGCTCCCTTAAGGCCTGTGGAATGCTTCCCAGGTCGGCCCGGGGCGGTTTGGGAGGGGCAGTAGCATTGAAACGAATCTGGCTACCGCAGAGGATGCCCTGTCTCTGAGGGAACCCATTTCGAATGAGTACCAAGCTGCGAGTGCACTGTCGATACATTAGAGGCACAGCCACACTGCAAGCACAGCCACTGCCACTTCAAGTTCTCATTTCCGAACTCGGATCTCTTTTATCGAATTTCTTCCCTCTGCCCCTCTTTATGCGCGCCTTATATTGAGAACCCGAAGCCCACCTACGGCCTTCAATGCAACGAGATTACTGCATTTTTAACCCTAGACACCGGCTTACGCACCAGTGACACTACCGGCTATCCTAGTATTCGCAGCGCCGTCGCGTGGGTCGGGCTATATCCAATTGCGTCTGTTAACAACTGTTAACTCTCTCGAATTTCTACCGAAGGTGATCCGGACGTTGACGCGTCGATTTATTGAGTTCACCCGAAGATGTCCGGAGATAAGTGTCAGCTTGCACTATGTCCTCGAACCGTCGAATGGAATCGGTCCCTATCATCGGTAACGGTCAAGCTTGCCTCAACATGTCTGCGAACCCTCGAACGGCGTCCGTCGCTATCATTGGTAGCGGTCCAGCTGGAATTATTACTGCTTATACGCTCCTTCAAGACGGGTTCTCTCAGGTGCAGATCCTAACGCGCGATTCCACAGCAGGAGGCGTCTGGGCTTCAGAGCGCGTTTACCCCGGCCTCCAAATCAACAAGTGCGCCCCCACTTGTGCCGTACGTCTCGTTGCTCATCGATAGTCTAGTGTGCACGGAGAGTACCGGTTTTCTGCCATGGATATGCCACCGCCCGCAGATGCCGGCGGCCGTCTCACGGGGAATGACCTGCGTGCATATATGCAGGCGTTCAGCGCCAAATTTCTGCAGCGCGTAATCCGGTTCAACACGGAGGTGATCGACATTCGGCGCGACGAGGCGACCTCTGTCTGGTTTATCACTGTGGAAGACAAAACTACCGCCTCCCGTGAAATATTGGAGTTCTCACGGGTGGTACTGTGTACCGGTGTAGGCTTCTTGTCTTTCTTGCTGCACACCATACAGAACGTTTGTTGTGCAGGGATGCAGCACGCCCAAAGTTCCCGAGGCTCTGTCGCCCGCCGCTGCCATACGGGCGGGCTTCTGCGGACCCGTCATCCACTCCAAGTATTTCGCCTCCCAGCTCGACAGGATTTTGGAGACTATTCCCCCATTTTCACCTAATCAAAAGTCGGCCACGAAGTCGGTCGTGGTAGTCGGTGGAGGAAAATCTGCGCAAGAGCAAGTAACATCTCATCTTCAGAGCTTTAGACGCTTATCCTTGCTTGCAGCATGGCCGCGTACTTGGCTAATGAAGGTAGGAAGGTCGCTGTGGTTTTCGAGTCCGCCGACGCCTTCCTTGCGAGTCCGCGACCATTGCCAGAATTTATCCGGAAAAGCAGGCATGTTCTCATGCGGCCATACTTTCTTGAAACTCACCGTATATACAGACTATTAGCCATTATGTCTGGGAACATCGTTCTCCGATCCAGACTCGAGCGCTTCTTGCACGGTACATGGCTTGGCGGCAAAATTACGGAGTTCTTCTGGTCGGCGCTCAACCAGAGCTCGGTTAGATCCCGTTGATGCTTTAAGTGGCGGCGACTCACGCTCCTATATGTAGCTCGAGGCGCTTTCCGTTACGCGAGGCTCTCCGCTGTATAACGTCCGCTCACTGTTCTGGAGCAACAGCGTCAACGATGAAGGAGTCGCTCAGAAAAACAGGTTTCACGCCCTCGTTAATTCCGGAACGATAGAGGTCATAGCTCCTGCCCGCGTACAAGGGTTCGGACCTGACGGCGAATCTGTGGTTCTGAGTGATGGCCAGATAATCAAGGCAGACCTCGTTTTACTCGCAACCGGATACTCATCATCCTGGAGCAATATTTTTGATAGTAAGCGACATCCCTCATGTCCTGTATTTGATTCACACGGCGTTGCAGAGGATACCGCCGAACAGGTAGGACTAAACAGGCATGCCCCGGACCCTTATTTTGCGTCTAAGTCCCAGTGGGATTATTATTCCTTGGCCAATCCACCGGCGAGCCCTCCGGACTCTGCGCAATGGGCATCTAGCATCTACAATGGCATTGTTCCGGCGAAGAACATTGCTCGCCGGGATTTCGCTATCAATGGCGCTGTCGTACGCCTCCTCTTCTTCCCGGTGTCTCCACTTTCTCAGAGCACGCATTAGTTCACGACAAACGTTGGATACACTTGGGAGGTGGTGGCCCATTGGATATCCTCCTATTTCCTGAGAGACGACATGGCTATCCCTAAAACCCCGGAGGAAGCGTATCAGCATACAGAACGCAATGCCGCGTGGATTCGCAGGCGCTTTCCTGATGTCCTCGAAAGGTGATTGCCTCAGCATCGGAGCGTACAGGTGATTAATAACTTTGCAGGTTAAACGAATCGTACAGCAGTGTTGTTGCACTTTGGACGTCAGTCTCCCCTCTTTGCAGCTCTACGCACAGGGCTGATTTTGTCGTATTTTCTTTCCAAGGTGGCCTCAGTATGCGGACCAGCTTCTCGAAGAGATGGGATTGCGGAGCATGCGCTCCGGGGGAAATTGGTTTACTTGGCCGTTCCGGGTTATCGATCTCAAAGAGTTATCTAGCCTAGGGGAGGAGAGGAAACAAAAGCGCGCTCTGGATCTGGCAAAGGCAAATAAGTAGATTACGTCGTGGGAAGACGTGATGATCGAATGATTAGTGTGACACTACTCACTTTTTTTCTGTCCACCACCACCACCTCGAAATCTTTATTGCCAGGGTGGCCCCGAATTCAAGTCTTTTGTGCTTTCCAACGGCCGTGGGGCCTTTGAGTTCTCTACCGGCCATTTCCCTGGCTCACTTGGTGATTGCCAATTTTTTCTTGACTTCTCGACACCACGAGCATAGTCAAGGCCCCTGCCATATCCTACGCTTGGGGCCTGTTACGCTCGTGGAAGATTGAACCAGCCTGATGTTTTCGCTGCTCAGCTCCGTTTTGAAGCTGGGCAGAGCCACGAAGATTCTTGCTCCGATCGTCCCTTCAGAGTTGAGTGTGGTCTCGACTTTTATTCGTCCTTCCAGACCATGCCCGTAGTTTTGGGACAGACATTCGCCTATAATACGGAAATAGTATACATGTGTTATCTACTTATTGCAGGAGAATATGCCAATGCTATTACATGGGATATGGTAAAGCCAAGAGTGCGGTCAGTGACGATGGATGGGTGAGTTTGTACAGTGCTGAATCAGACATGCGAAATAAAAACAGTGGTGTAAGTAGATGCATCGTCGACGTGTCAACCCCCCCGCATCCGCATCGCCTTCCCCACCGTCTTCTTTGGGGTCTTCGGCGGCTTCTCTTTCTGCGGAGGGGCCGGCGTGGTATCCACAATATCAACATCGTCGTCGGAACTCTCGGGCACAACCTTGTCGTCCTGCTTATTCTTGAGTTCCTCCTTCTTGAGTTCCGCCTTGGCAGCGCGGTTCTTCTTCCATTCAATTGAAAGCTCTTCAATCTGCTGGGCCAGCCCCTCACGAAGCATCTTGGTGCGTTCATCGTTCCAATCAGACTGACGCTCTAAGGAATTCTTGTTGCCCTTCTTCATCTGAGTAGAGTAGCATTGACTTCTGGTGTCGAGCAGCAGCAATAAAGAGATACGCACCGTGATAAGGTTGTAGTAGTGCGAGGGGGCAGAAATGAAAGTCTGAGCAAGATGCAAAAGATAGATCCCGCAATCGCAAAAGTTGGGTTGGTGAGGCACCTGAAATATCAATGAGAACGGAGTATCGGTACCGCGGACGAACTTACCAGTGCCATCTTCCCGACCGGCTTACTACTCAGATCTAGGGGTATGTTCTTCCTTTCCCGCGCCTCGAACTGCAGATACTGACCCAGCACGCTCACTACCTTGGGGTGCCGACTCCCTAGAGAGTCCAGAGTGAACACGTAGGTTCTAGGTAGCGTCAGATCTTACTATCAATGCAAAAGAAACGACGCACTGAGGTTGACCACTGGACGTGATGTCTTCGGTGTCCTCGTCGTATGTATCGGGAGGGAACTCCTGCATAGAAAATGGTGGGGACTCCGCCTTTCGCTTTCCTCTTGACTTTGCTGAACTGCCATAGAAGTTGGTGGGTTTCACTTCCTCCGAGATGGCAGGGGCTGGGGACGGAGTGAAGAGATCCAAGGGATCCAACGATTCGTTCCGGGTTTCATCTTGTGCGTCGACATCCATGATGTCCAGGTCCGGTATAGCTGGCCCTTCACTTGCTGTGTGTGAACCACCGTCATCCGATGGACCCGCGGAAACTGGCGGCGGATCTGCGGAGACTGGCGGCGGCGGTTGCTCTTGGGCTGCCTCAGAAGCTTCGGGAAGGTCGACGTCCATATCCGTGGCACCATCACCGTCGAACAAAGAATTAGGTTCGTCGTCAGTGGCGCAACCTTCCGGATGATCCTGGACCTCAGAAATGGGGGCGTCGTCGTCGGTGATAGAACACGAGACCATGTTAAAAACCTCCTCCGCCTGCGCGTTACTGCTAGGTGAAAGGGTCCCAGAACCCCTGCCACCGCCATTCTCCACTGGAGTCGGAGTTCGCCGAGTGACGCTGCTTGACTTTGAATCCGGCGGTCTGCTCGACTGCTCTAGTCGAGATAGTCTCGGTTGGTCGAGCTCAGGAGAGTGCTCGGCCTCTTCGCGAGCTTTGCGTCGAGTCGACGGTGATTTCGTTGGCGGCGGAGGCAGCAAGATGTATTCAGGATGATAGATGATGGCAAGATACCAATGGAGGCTATTGAACAACTGCATGTTAGCGATGTTCGTTGTTTGCTATGCCGCATGTACTTCTCATTGATCGGGATGATGATGTACTTCTTGTCGAACAAGTCGAATTTGGAGGTCCATTTGCGGACACTTTCGTAACCTTCCAGAGCACTTTTGAAGATGATGAGTCAAAGGGTAGCATGATCGATCTGTAAAGACTTACTTCTTCTTGTTCAACTTCTTGTAGAAGAAAGAACTGAAAACGTGGATCTGTTTTACCAGCTCTGGGTCGTCCTTCTCGAGTTGTTGCAGCCAAAGCCTGAAAAGAGGTCGATCAAGGGAAACGCGAAGGTGAAGTCTGTGCTCACTTGAGACCAAACTCAATCAGGGTGTCGTTGAGGAATTCGCCCGGCGCAAGTCGAGTAAGATCACCGTTCGTGATGTTCACGGCTCCTGTCTGACCAGGGGGGTACACCAGGATTCTATGTAACATATCAGAATGGCTTCGGTTGTCGTCGTGTTCGTTACTCACACCTCGTCCGGATCAAGATAGGGCTTTTGCGGTGCCACTGACTGTCTGGCGGAGCGGCGGACGGCGTCCGGACCTCCACCAGCGCTAGCCGATTGGGGGCCTTTGCTGCAATAATCTTCAAGTCACTGGCATAGAGAATGGATGAATACTCACTAGGTTGGTCTGGGAACTGGCCGCGGAGGGGATTCGAGCTCGATTGGTGTGTCGGGGCTGCCCTGACCAGAAAGCCGCGGTGGTTTCTCCAAGATCCTATAAAATGGGACACGCGCAGGTGGAGACCAATCTTTGATGGGGGGGAAACCCGGGACTGCGGATGGTTTCGTCGTCGACGGAATCGCTTTAGGAATAGTATTGGGGGTGGCGCCGCCTTCTCTTCTGACGCGAACTTCTGCCAGTTGAGCAACTCGGTCTGCTGCTTCCCATTTTGAGTCCCCCGCCTTACCCCTGGAACGAAATAAACGAGGCAATTACAGCGACCATATACGAATACGCACCGCAAGGTTTCACGATTCTCAACCTTACTCTTGAGCCAATCCACAAAGTCGTTGTAGGTAGTATCGTCCCACCCCGGTGATTTTCCGTCGAATCTGATCATGATATCCCCCAGCCCCCGTGGTGCGCCTACTCCGTCCATAAGGTCAAATATGCAATCAGCACAATGAGAACGCACCCTGCTTGAAAAAGGAAGAAAACTGAGCACCGATCGTCTTACCCTCCTTCTTGAACTTCTCGAACGTTTCCAAAACAATCACTTTGTTCGGGTAAGGCTCGTTCGGTTCAACGTACTGAGCTGCCAAATCAGTTTCATTCGATGTGGGCTGTCAATCGTCTCTCACCCATACGGTTTCCACAACCATGTCAATATCCAGCTCCTCTACATGGTGAGCTGGAGGGCCGGGGGCTTCGCCCGACCGGATGGTCATCTTGTTCTTAGTCCAGACAACGTGATATGATTCGTCAAAATGTTTGTGGCCAAGATACCACGCCTTGATGGGTAAGAATACGGTTTTATCGGGCGGCCTATTGGTGGTATTAGGCCTCAAACGAAGTGCAGCCGGTGGAGCAGATAGAGGAGGATTCTGAAACCGGCAGCGATGAAGACCAAAATAGCAAAAAATAAATAAACAAGACACACCTTGGCCTTCATTGCGTCTTTGAGCTTTCCTCGTGGCCGTAATGCCACT
The DNA here is from genome assembly GCA_029204335.1 of Mycena vulgaris. NCBI lineage: Eukaryota > Fungi > Basidiomycota > Agaricomycetes > Agaricales > Mycenaceae > Mycena > Mycena vulgaris. Next base: position 120,010 of record JARGYA010000178.1, read on the forward strand.
CTTTGAAGATCCAGGTATGGATGGGTGGGCTCGACCTGGTTTTTCTTGGTCTTTCCCTCGTACTCATGTACTAGCTTCGTGACTCTGTTGGACGATGGTTCTACCTCGGAAGATTCTATAGGATCATCAGAGTCTTCCAAGAAGTCGTTCTCAGGAGCCAACAGTGGTCGCTGTTGTCGCGTTTCTCGGAGGTGCTTAGTAGAATCACCATCGGGGATTAGACGAGCGTGGCGTGAAGAGCCGGAAGCACCGGAAGGTCCTGCTTGGCCGGGGCCGATATTGAGGTCGTCCGAACCGACGATAGGCTCTCCAATGTCCTCATATTCTCCGTCGACATAGATTAAGCCTGTATCATCCGACTGGCCCGGTTTCCGGGGCGGAGGTCCTAGGAAAAATTAAGCAGCTGACATAGTTCGCAGACATTCCCCTCACCGTTCGAAAAATGGTGGACCTTTTTCCTACTCCTAGGAGGAACGTTGCTGCCAGTGTGGTCGCCGTGTTTCGGTTTCTTCGCAGGTGGCTCGCCGCTGTGGCCACTACCTGAGAATCCGGTCACCGTCCTTGATGCAACTAGGTTGCCACCTCTAGGTTGCTTGAGGGTGTCCTTAGTGCGACCAGTGAACGGATTTGCGGCTCCTCCGACCGCCTGCCAGTGGGATAAGTGGCTACAGTTGTTAAGATGTCGGCCTACTCACGCGGGGAGTATTCTGATTAGAAGGCTTCTCTATCTTGGTGGGGGGTTTCCTCCAGGCAGTGCTCGAGCTGCAGAAAATCATTTAAAAGAATTCGCGATTTATTGGAGAGACGACGTGCCTTTGCGACGCGTCTCGATTGCTGGCCGGAGGTGCATACAGACTCCCTATCGATCTGCGGTCATCCGCGGGAACAGGAACGGACATGAGCCCCAGAGGCGAGCCTCACTTGCAGAGCCGATGAGAGCGACAAATGTGACAGGGTGACATCGTCGGTCGGTCCGCACCTTCACCTCGAAAACCTGATTCTCATTCTGTCGTGCGGCGAAGGGATATAAAACTCTCTCAGTGCCACCGCGCTCTATGCTCAGGTCCTACCGCATTTTTTCTCTCTAGTATTCGCCTCAGCAAACTTCGAGGTTGGATCATTTATGTCGTCCAACTGCGCCGATTCTCCCATTCATGGCAATGCTGCAACGCCTCATGTCCAAGGACGAAGCTAAACAATTCCGGGTGCAGCGAATCAAGTACTACATACACAAGAAAGGACATAGGACATCCGCCACTTGAATTACTTACGTTCTGGTCTCTATTGATCTTTTAAATGCCTAACATGCACGCCTTATTAGCGGGGAACGGCCATACTCACCGTGGCTCTCCCATGATTAGAAACGCGTCCCACGCACGCACAGTATGCCGTGCAGGGTATTAACTTGCCCGAACAGATCATGCGAAAACTCATACTGTTACATTTATTATTACTTCTGAAGCCACGAAAGCTGCTCTTTATCGCCACAACGAGTGAATGTCCAGCATTATTTCACGTTCGCAAGCCTGTAGAAATCAGCCACCAGATACAAGCTACCCGCGACCACGACTAGCCCGTCCCTCTCCGCGTGCCGCCCCGCAGCCCACTCCAGCGCGCCCTGTAGTCCCCCGGACGCGTCCTTCTCATCCCCCTCCACCCACGTCTCCACCGTGGGCGCTAGCTCTCCCACAACCGCACGCAGCTCCGCCGGCGGCACCGCGCGCACCCACGGCATCCCCTCCGGCGGCGAGAATTCCACCAGCGCGATCCCAACGTCCGCCCCGGCGACCGCAAGCAGCGGGGCAAGCGTTTCCAGCGGCGTCTTCGGCGGCGAATGTGAGAGCGCGAGCACGAACGTGAGCGCCGCCGGCCGCGGTGCGCCGTCGAGCAGTGCCGCCAGATACGCCGCGAGCGTCCGTGCCGACGCGGCGTTGTGGGCACCATCCGCGAGCACGCGGGCGCGCGGCGTGTCCAGCACGTGGAACGACAGTCGCCCGCGCCATGCCACGTGTTGGATGCCCTGCGCGATCGATGCCTCGGTGAATCGCGCGCGTGCAGCAGCCCACGCTGGGTTCATGAGTACCGCGGAGACAACGGACACGGCCAGCGCGAGGTTGTCGAGTTGGTGTTCGCCGTGGAGGGGCAGAAGGGCGGAAACGGGATGCGCGAAGCACGGCATGGCGAAGCGCACGGGACGGGGCGGTGGAGGTGCGAACGGTGTTGCGGATAAAGAAAACGGCGGCGGCGTGGGGCCGTCGAGTGCGGCGTCCCACTCGCGCGGTAGTACTGGCAGCGCGTAGAGCAACTCCGCCCCAACAGCGGTGACGACGCGCGCGACAACAGCCTCGACATCCGCGTGTTCCTGGCCACCGAGGACGAATGGTGTGCGGGGACGCGCGATGGTGGCCTTCTCTGCTGCGATATCCGCCACGGTGGGGCCGAGGAACGCCTGGTGGTCGAGGTCCACCGCCGTTAGGGCCGACACGAGCACGCACTCATCCGGGATGATGTTCGTGGCGTCTAGCCTCCCGCCCATGCCCGCCTCCAGTACGACGACGTCGAGCTTCGCTTGCTCGAAGATCAGGAGCGCCGTGAGCGTGAGGAGCTCGAAGCTACTCACGCCGATGCTGTGCGCCTTGTCGGCGGCCTCCACCTCTGCGTGCGCTGCCTCGTAAACCTCAGATGATACGCTCTCGCCGTTGATCACAATGCAGTCGTTGACGGAGACAAGATGGGGGCTATTGAAGCGCCCGACGGAGAGTGGGGGGGTCGAGCTGGCGAGCATGGACGAGACGAGGGCGGAGACGCTTCCCTTTCCATTGGTGCCGGCGATGTGGCAGGTAGGCCGCGTGTACGGCGGGAGATGGCGCGCAAGGCGCTGGATGCGGTCAAGCGTTAGATCGATGGACATGGTGGTTGGAAGCGAGTCACGTCCGTGACGGACACGCACGGGACTGTGACGGATGGCGATGCTAATCAATCAGACGCGACGCGCCGGCGCAGTTCAAAGAGAGTACAGAACGGAGTCTCGAAGGGACATATATTGGATGGACTGAATTCTAACTGGCGCTCTCGGGAAACGGGTCATCAAACTCTCTCCCGATCAATGGGAAGGCGGCCAACTTGTTACTCTACGCGTTTCTCTGCAACAATCCCCACGCGCGCTCCTCGCTAGTTATCGCCCATACCGGAAACGGCCTGCGAGCGGGTACCCTCGAGATGGGCGTGAATTTGAATGGAGATGGATATGCGAATCGAAAGAATGGAGAGCACAGTCCGCTAGTCCGTCTGGTTATGTCTTCTGGATGCACTAAAACAGTGAAGCACCGACGCACCATTCAAACAGAGACAAACGATTTGAACGCTTCAAGATATTTCAGTAGAATCGGGCGATTGTCCAAGTGCTTCATCCCCTCGCTGTTACGACGCGGGAGCCGTGGAATGTGGCGATAAACAGCAGTCGCGACTGCCGGGAAAACGCCAGTTTTCACGGCGTCGCTGAGCGAAGCAGTTACTGTAATCTTGTAGAAGGTGGGGAGTGTCCCGTACATGGTGATCGCTGGGATTACTATTGTCTCCAGCGCTTGAAGGTGCAGTTCCCGCTTCCGGGCGAAATTGTTACGCTGGAATGCTGCTATAGCCCCAGCAATGACCTGCGGCTCGGGGTCACCGCCATTATCCAGTCGCTTGTCCGCCTGCACCACGAGAAGGATGTTGTTGTTGCTGTCGAGGATGCAGACGGTCGTCTGAGCACTGCAATTGGAGCCGCAAATGAACAGAGGCAGCGCCTGCCGAATCATGATGATACGTCGACCCTCCGCATATCCCAGCTTATTCAAGAGTTTTTCGACAAAGAGATCGACGGCTGCCTCCTGGCCAACGTTGGGCATGTGGGCAAGGTCAAGGAAATGGAGGAGTCGATAAGTATCGTCATCCGGGGCGTTGATTCGGTTCTCGGTTGTGCTGAAGGTGCTAAGCGAGGCCTGGACGTCGGGGAGGGCCTCGATCGCCTCAACGCCGAAGAAGTCCTGGAGGTTTTGGTCCTGAAAGTGGATATTGTATGCGGCTAGCTCATTTTCGGTCCAATCATTCCCAGATTTTGCACTCCTGGTGATATTCGCCATGGCTGACGGAATTCAGTATTCAATCAGAGATGAAAAACCAGGGGCGAATGGGCCATACCGGAGAGGCAAAGCTGAAGCGCTGAGAGTAACTTGACGGGAGCGTTCAGGAGCGGAAATGTGACGGAGTCACAGTGACCGTTGGACCTCCTGCCACCACCTCGAAAACTTCATTCTCATTCTGTCGTGCGCCGAAGTGGTCTAGGAATCTTTCGGTCCGACTGCGTTCTATATTCCACTCCTAGAACACAATTTTTTCAGCATTCGCCCCAGCTAGGGTGGATCATTCGTGCGACAAATCGTGTCGCCGTGGTTGAACTTCAACTCAGGCAATGCGCCAATCCATGGCGATTCTGCAAACGCTTCATTTCCAAGCGCTTTCAAGGCCAGGACTAAACAATTCACAATTCTGGGCTTAACGAATCAAGTACTCAAAAGGGCATAAGCAAGCACACTCGGATTCTCCGCAATATCTGCACTACCTTCCTACCCGGGCCCTCTCCCGAAACGCGTCGTAGAGCCTCACAGGTACTCCCACCTTTCTCGCTGCTTGGGCAGCTTCCTCCGCTTGTTCATGTTGTTCGATGACCCTGCATCTACTATTTCAAGCTTGCGTTTGGATCCGCTACCACCCGTTGGAATTCCGGAACAGCCCGAGGTGTTGGTGGCACTGGACGAGGCAGTGGCACTCAGGTTTGAACCCGGAAACCCTGGCCACCACCCACTGCCTGAGAAGATTGATCTCGCAGAAATAGGTGTCGGGGAAAGTGGCCTCGCGAAACGGGGAGGTGGGGATGATTCTTCTGGAGTCGTGCTCGTGGCTCTTTTGGCATCAGCCCTTGCTTTTTTGACACGAGGGTCTGCCAGCTGAGCAGGTCGACGCGCTCTTTCCCATTTTGAGTCCCCCGCCTTACCCCTGGAGCGAAACTGATCAGCGAGGAGATTGCAGTGACCATACATAGAACGCGCACAGCGCCGTTTCACGATTCGCAATGTTGCCTCCAAGCCGATCAACAAAGGTTCCCTGGGTCTGTCCGTCAAATTTGTTCATTATTTCGCTCATCCCCTGCGCCTACTCCCTTCATTAAATCAAACATGCAATCAGTACAACAACGCACCCTGTTTGAAATGGGAAGAAAACTGGGTAGGGGTTTTAGGCACGATGAAATTGCTTCAGGAATGGCATTGGGTGCCCCGCCGCCCTCTCTTGTGAAATGGAGTTTTGCCAGTTGAGCAACTCGGTCTGCTGCTTCCCATTTTGCGTCCCCCGCCTTACCCCTGGAGAGAATGGTCAACGGGGGACGTACAGTAACCATACCAAAAATACACACCGTAGCGATTCACATTTTTCAATCTTGCTCTTGAGCCCATCCACAAAGGTTTTATAGGCGTCGTCGTCCCACCCTGATGATTTTCCGTCGAATTTGATCATGATCTGGCCCATCCTCCGGTTTGCGCCTATTCCCTTGATCAGATCCAACATGTAATCAGTCAACAAGAACGCACCCTGCTTGAAATAGGAAGAAAACTGAGCACCGATGGTCTTCGACTTTTCGAACTTCTCGAACGTCTCCAGAACAATGACATTGTTCGGGTAGTGCTCATTCGGGTCAACGTACTGAGCTTCAAATTCAGCTTCGCTCGATGTGGGCCGCTGATCGTCTCTTACCCATACAGTTTCCACACCCTTGTCAATATCCACCTCCTCTGTATGGTGAGCGAGAGCCAGGGGCTTCGCCCGACCAGATAGTCATCTTGCTCTTAGCCCAGACGACACGATACGACTCGTCAAAATATTTACGGCCGAGATACCAAGCCTTGACGGGTAGGAACGTGGTTTTATCGGGCGGCCCATTGGTAACAATAGGCTTCGAAAGAAGTGTAGCCGGTGGAGCGGACAGAGGATACTGAAACCGACAGCAATGAAGACCAAAACAGAAAAAGAAAAAAAAAAAGGCACACCTTGGCCTTCATTGCGTCTTTGAGCTTTCCTCGTGGCTGTGCTTGAAGATCCAGGTATGGATCGGTGGGCTGGAATTTGTTTTTCTCAGTTTTTCCCTTGTACTTGCGTACTAGCTGCGTGACTTTGTTGGACGATGATAGTTCTACCTCGGAAGATTCTTCCTGGAAGTCGTTCTCGGGAGCCAACAGTGGGCGCTGTTGTTGCGTTTCTCGGAGGTGTTTAGTAGAATCACCATCGGGGATTGGACGAGCGCAGCGTGAAGAACGGGAAGCACCGGGAGGTCCTGCTGAACTGCGGCCGATAAGGAGGAGGTCGCCTGAACCGCCAACGGGCTCTCCAATGTCCTCGTATACGTCGTCGACATAGATTAAGTCTGTATTATCCGGTTGACCCGGTTTTCGTGACGGATTTGCTAGGAAAATTCAGCAGCTGAAATAGTTGGAGCCCAGGAATTCCCCACCGGTCGAAACTTGGGAGACCTTTTTCCTACTGCTCCTATTAGGAGGAAGGGTGCTGTTGTAATCGCCGTATTTCGGTTTCTTCGCAGGTGGCTCCCCGCTGAGTACACCAACTGAATACGCAGTAACTGTCCTTGAGGCGGCGGGGTTGCCTCCTCTAGATTGTGTGAGGCTGTCCTTGGTGCGACCATTTGCATAATGATTGGTGGGTCCTCCCTACTCGCAGGATAAGTGGTAGCAGTTGTGGAGATATCGGACTGCTCACGCGCGCGGGATTAGCAGGGGTTGGTATGAGGATAGGTGCTGCGTTCTTCCATTTCCTAGTAGGCCCATTATTTGGGCATTTCGAGAAGATGGCCGGAACGTACCCTCCCGACGCATCTCGAATGCTCGCCGGAGGCGGATGAGACAGATACAGGTGTTTTATGGATGTACGGACATCCGCAGACAACAATGACATGAGCCCAGCCTGACTTGCAAAGCCGATGAGAGCGACAAAACCTTAAGTGTGGGAAACTTGAACAGTTGAACGTGATCTTGGAAAGTCAACCAAAGAATCACGTGAGTAGTGTTGAACTTTCTCGCAGTGGTTCAAAAATTCTTTCGAGACAGTTCAACGCACTCATTCGCTGTACTACTCTCAATGAATCGGACCACAACATCTTCGAGTCGCTGATACAATTCCCATGATCTGTTACCATGTCCTATATTTATGGACCGGAAGTGCCCAAGCTATCGTACTACTTACTCGAGCCAAAAAAATCTTGGGGTGCCTTAGACTGTCCCACCCACCGACCTCTAAATTCAGATTCCATACCCGCCGGTCGAAACACCCGGATCGATGCTATATTATTATCATTATTATCAACAATAGCCTTTCCTGATCTCCCCGTACCAATCGGTTCCCTGCTAAGCGCTCGGAAGTTCTGCGGCCGAGATGCTTATATATATAGTGGGACCCCACCCTGAACTTTGTTTTATTTTATTCCTCATCTTTAAAGACTTCAACCCGCATTCACCATGCCCCCCGCGGACAGCATCGTGCACCAGATCACCGAGCGCCCCTGCCGCGAGGCGACGTGCCCCAACACCAAGCTCACCGGCGCCCCGATGCGCTTCTGCACGCAGTGTAAAGTCGTCTGGTACTGCGTGCGTCTCCCCACTCCTCCCCTCATTCCACCTGCCCCCGCCCCCCGCCCCCCGCTCGTTGCGCTCACCTCGCACCGCAGAGCGTCGAATGCCAGCGCAAAAACTGGCCGGTGCACCGGATGTGGTGCAAGCAGCAGGCGGCGCAGGTCGCGCGGGAAGCCGCGGCGACGGGGTGGCTCGTCGAGACGTTCGACGCGTGGCTCCGCGCCATCGGCTCCATCCCGTTTACCTGGATATGCATCGGCGGTGAGTCCTCGCTCATCTTCCGCGTGGCTGTCTTGATTAAATAATATCAATAATTAATGGGGGTGATAGCGCTGGATGCGACGCGCCACCCAGAGAACTTGCAGACGCAGTTCGTGCTGCTGACCCTGCGCGAGCGGGCGGACGGCGCGCCATTGGAGGCGCCCGCGCGGGCGTTTGTGTACGAGAAAATCGAGGTGTTCGCGCGCGCGGAGCTGGCGCGCGTGACAGGCGCCACGAGCGTGGAAAACATCCTGCAGAACGTCGGCGAGTGCGACGCGAAGGCACGGGGGCAGGGGAAGGCGGGGGCCGGGCTCGTTGTGACGGAGATCCGGACGCCGGACGGGGCGGAGAGGGCGCTGATTCGGTTCTCGCCGGTGGCGATAAGGATGGAGGAGCTCGAGCGGGAGGATGGGCGGTGGGAGGAGAGGGTGCGGGTTGTTGTTGATGAGGGGCGGAGCATTAGGCATATACTGGCGAAGCGAGAGAAGAAGGGGAGGGTTTGAGAGACGAGCCGACGAGTCATGCCTCCGCTGAAGGGCCGGGGCATCCGAGATACTTGGGCGTCCCGATAAATGCACGGAGTCAATCACCCGTGACCCGATTTATACCAGAGACCGTAACGAGTTGAGATACAAGAGGGCGACAATCAATGTGCCGAGTTGAGGGTCTGAGCTGGTAACTTCAACTTCTTGGACATCGTCTGCTTCGCGCGGAACCGACGCGGTGGAGAATCTCTTTCTTCTACTGGCAGTGGGGAGGAGGTATCGCAGGACTGGGAGCTGCGAGGGGTCGTCACCCCAGTGTCTGAGCGAAAAATAGTAGAGGTAGACCACTTGCAACTCCACAACATAGTGCGAAAAGCAACCAGGGCGATCTCATTGTCACAACAATCAGGACTCCCGATGGTGCAGAGAGAGAGGCCAAGCTAGGGTCCGCGGTTGAGTTGATCGAGGGGGTGCCAAGCTTTGATTCAGAAAGTCCGTTGAAGGGACGGAGTATCCGGGAAGAAGTGTTCGGATATGGATCTACGCGCAGGTAATTTAAACCAGTCGGGAATCGTTATCCTCGAAGATCTGCCCAACGTACGGCGGAGGACTCGGATTGACCATCGCGTAGTATCGTGGCTGGGGTGGGCGGGCGAGATGTGTCGTCACTTGAAAAATGGTACCCCCCTGGAATCAGAGCATTCGAGAGGAGTGGCCACCGTTGAACCTCCTTGGCCCGCTTTGGTTGATGATTTGTTGCCATTCAGAGGTAGGGGCGCAGGAGTAGACTTTTTTTATGGGGCATTTGTGGGTGGCTCCTCCCCGCAAGGGGCTTAATCAGGAGTGGATCCGGCAATAACCCTACCTGTACCAGCGATGTTCAGCGGCATATTCTGAACCCGGGCCCGGCATTGAACGTGCGGCTAGGTCTATATCTGCTCTAGCTGACGATATATCCATGTCATCGAACTTCGCGTACCCATGAAGAAACATGAGCTTTAGACGTCCACATTTAGAGTTCGGGCGCGGCTCGGGCAGGCAACGGAGAAAGAGTGACACCGATCCTCACCGATCGATGGGGCGGCCCTTGGACCGAGGCACCTGAGAGAGGTTAAGTTTGTTTCTGCTCGCATGTGGTGGGATTAGTCCGAGGGATATGCGGCGGCGTTAGTGGCGAGAGTATGTATAAAAGCGAGACGAGGACGTGTTTGGTTCGGACTGATCTCACCCGCCAGATATCACAAGCCGGTCCGGGCGGTTCATTAGCCGGAGGCCGATCATGAAATTTAAGGCAGCGCCCCGCCTCTGCGCCGGATACAACCAGCCATTCTACCGCGCTGGCATGCTCAGACTGACCTCCCGTATACCACGACCCCGCTCCTTTGCCATGACCCGCAACTCGTCTACAGAAATCCCCCCCAAAGGATATGCTGTTGACCCCACCGCTGGCCCGATGCTCAGGTACCAGGCATCTCTCCCCCGTCTTCCGGTACCCACAATTTCCTCCACCGCCCACAAATACCTCGAGTCCACCCGCCCCCATCTCACCCCTGCAGAGTATGCGCAGACAGAGGCTGCTGTCCATGCGTTCATGGCATCCCCGCAGTCGGCAGAGCTCCAGAAGCGCCTAGAGGCCCGCGCCGCAGAGCCAGGCATGCTCAGCTGGCTGAGCGAATGGTGGAACGACGTCGCGTACATGGGCTACCGCGACCCCGTCGTCGTCTTCGTCTCCTACTTTTACGTCCACCTCGATGACCGCCTGCGCACCAAGCCCGCCCAGCGCGCCGCTAGCCTCATCAAGGCCATGCTCCCGTTTAGACACATGACAGAGACAAAGGAATTAGAACCGGAAAAGGTCCGCGGCGCACCCCTCTGCATGGACTCGTACAAGTGGCTGTTCCACTCCTCTCGATATCCCACCAAGCCCTCGGATACCGCCCGCAAATTCGACCCCGCAACCCACAACCACGTCGTGTTTGTGCGAAAAAATAAATTCTACTCGGTCCCGCTGGCCCACGCCTCTGGTCAGGAGCTGTCCGCCGCCGAGCTTGAAATGTACGCCTTGCACTCCTCCAATTATGCTTCACTCACCCCCGTGCAGTCAAATAGAGCGCGTCATTGCGCAAGCCGGGGACACTGCCGCGACCCCCGTTGGCGTCCTGACGTCCGACAACCGCGACATCTGGACCGACGCCCGCGCAGCCCTCCTCGCCGCCGCCCCCGGGAACGCCGCCAGCCTCGAGGCCATCGAGAGCGCCATGATCGTCATCTGCCTCGATGACACCAAGCCCGTCACGCGCGAGGAAATATCTACCGCCTGCTGGGTCGGCGACGGCCGCAACCGCTTCTACGACAAGCACCAGCGTGCGTCGCGTCTTCCCCTCGTCTTCTCGCCTAACCCCCCGCAGTCATCGTATTCGACAACGGCCGCTCCGGCTTCATGGGCGAGCACTCGTGCATGGACGGCACCCCGACGCTGCGCATGAACGAGTTCATGCTCGCGACCCTCGCGCTCGGCAAGGCTGACCTCGGCATGCCCACAGGCGCGGCGCTCCCCCCGCCCACGGAGCTGCCCTTCACGCTCAATGCCACCACGCGCGACCTCGTCGCGGGCGCCGCCGCGCGCTTCGACGCGCTCGTCGCGGCGCACGAGCTGCACGTGCTGCACTACGAAGGCTACGGCAAGGACGCGGTGAAGCGTCTCGGCGCGTCGCCCGACGCGTGGGCGCAGCTCGTCAAGCAGCTCGCGTTCCACAAGATGTTCGGCCGGCCCGGCGTGGCGTACGAGAGCGCGCAGACGCGCAAGTACCAGCTCGGCCGCACGGAGGTGATCCGCAGCGCGAGCAGCGAGGCGCGCGCGTGGGCGGAGGCGATGCTCGATCCTAAAGTGAGCGACGTAAAGAGGGCGGCGCTGTTCCGCGCGGCGGTGACGCGCCACCTGCAGTACGCGGCGTGGGCCGCGGACGGGCAGGGCGTCGACCGGCACCTGTTTGGGCTAAGGAAGATGCTGAAGGAGGGCGAGGAGGTGCCGGCGCTGTACCTCGACCGCGCGTTCGCGCGCACGTCGCACTGGGAGCTGAGCACGTCGCAGCTGAGCTCGCCGTACCTCGACGGGTGGGGTTACGGCGAGGTCGTGCCCGATGGATATGGGCTCTCGTATGCGATTGGGGAGCGGTATATTCGGTGGACGATTACGAGCGCAAGGGGGGACGCGGGGAAGCTGAGGCATTATTTGGCGGAGGCGGCGACGGAGACGAGGGAGATGATGGAGAGGGCGGGGAAGGAGGCCGAGAAGGAGAAGGAGAAGACGAAGCTTTGATGTAATGTAGATCTCTTGCTAGTACTTACACACTAATTTATTTAGGGCACATTTGGAATCACTTGGCTGCGTGCGATCCCTCGCTGGGAGTCGAAATCGGAAACAAAATGCGGTTTGTACACCAACCGTCTGGATTTCGGCTCTTTAAAGTACAGGCATTAGTTTGTGGCCAGCGATCTCCATGCGCACTTGACTGAATTCCACCAATGAGACTTTACGCGTCGCGGTGTCAAAGCAGCTATATTTTTCATCGTCGCACTGAGTACAGAGTCCCAATCTCGGGTGATCGTCCATACGTGGTCGGCGGCCTCTGTCTGTGCATACTCTGCGGGGGTGAGATGGGGGCGGGTGGACTCGAGGTACTTGCGGGCGGTGGAAGAGATTGTGGGGACCGGTATGCGGGGGAGAGACGCCCGGTACCTGAGCATCGGGCCAGCGGTGGGGTCAATATAACCTTTGGGGGGCCCGGGATCTCTGTAGACAAGTTCGGGACATTGCAAAGGAGCGGGGTCGGGGTAGGCGGGAGAAGCCTGTTGAATCATAGCCCGGACATCACGAAATTCCCTGGGAAATTGTGAGTGATTGCCGCAATTGCAATCAAGCCGGAAAGTTGTGAGCGGCATAATCAGCCGCAATCAAGTCGCAATCGTCTGGCAATCCTCCTGCAACATAGATATTCCGTTGCGATCCATTTCACACATTACATTTGCCTTGTAGCCTGAATATACGTCCCTTGCCTCTTTTCGGACGCAAAAGGCTTGTGACAGAAAATCCTGAGTCACCTTTGTGACTCGACGCGTTTGGAAGTGCCCCTTTCCTGAACTCTCCGGGGACGCCTGCAGCGATGCGCCGCGGCTTGTGGGCCCTCGCTTTCTTTGTAACCGTCGTCTTGCTCTTGGGAACTCTTCCAACGCCCGACCTACATATTTCCCCTGTTGAATCCCCAATCCACCCTCTAAGTCCTCGCCGCGTCGACTGTCTCCAGCTCCGAGCCCCTCCCGCCATCCTCACCGGATCTTACCTCTACAAACCCTTTCGTATGGACGATAGGCTTCACTGTTCGTGCGGTAAAAAGTACACTAGCGAATCTCACTTTTCTCGCCATCAAAACCAGTGCGAGTCTGTCCTCGACGCATCTCAACGTTCTTGGGCTATCACCGAGGGCAGAAAAAACAAAAAAAGGAAGAGGGATCATACGTCCTCGCATCGCCCTGCCCCATCCGCCTTGTCCAACGCCGTTGCCAGCCGCAGTGCACATATTGACCACCGCGCGTCGCACACAGCGGAGAGGAGTGCGAGAGGTCGCGGAGAGGGCCCTTCCCAATCCAGCTACAACAGATACGCCTCGCTTTCCCCTCCTCATCCCGACGTGGTATGTATTTTTGCCTTCAATTCCTGCCCCTCTCATCCCCCGGCTTTCAAAGGGACAGGAATACCAGGATGAGCCCATGCCTGACCTCCAGCTCCCCACCGACACACTGCCAGACCAACCTCATGCTGATGAGTCACTCCCCGCCAGACGAATCTGACGCCCCACTGCAAAAGCCCTGCAGGCTTTGGAAGATGCACTGCCCGAGGGTCCTGGACCTCTGGAAGAAAGCCCAGCGGAGCCTCCCAGTCCCGAACCACTCACGCTGCGGATTCCCCACCTTTTCCGCACAGCAGCCAACTCGTTTGGCTTGTCGCGAGTTTACTGTCGACGGCCGACGGTCATTCCAGACATGGACTGCGCTTTAGCGGACCGCGTGGCGATTGGCTTGAAAAAACCCTCGTCCAAGACCAGCGCGCCCCGCGCGCTCACAGATATCATCTGGCCGTACCCCAATCTCAGCGCTTGGCTGCTTGGCAAGTGGTTTTGGAATGATGGTGCCCAGAAATCGAAATCGTCCCGCAAAAACCTTCTCGACATTCTCCTTTCCGGTGTATTCAAGCTCGATGACCTGCGCGGTGTCAATTTCGACAAAATCGACGATGTATTGGGGACTGTTGACACCTCGGAGATGGCGTCGGAGGGAAACAGATGGAAAAAATCGACGGTTACAATTAAGCTCCCCGTGGGACAGAAGGCTACCAAAGCTTCCAAACGCCAAAAGGCAAACACCGCTCAGACAGCAAAACGGCATGGTCAGGTGGATCCCGACGCCAATGATGTCGAGACTCGAAAATTCGAAATCCCCGGTTTCCATCACCGCAGCCTCGTCTATATCATGCGCTCCATCATCCAATTCGACGACGCTGCAAAGTCTTTTCATTGGCATTCCTACGAGCAATACTGGCAGCCTGCATCACCCGGTGTGATAAGGACCGCGGTGCTACGGTGTGAAAGGGATGGTATTCACGGTGTAGCTGCGTTCGTCCTCTAGGGGTTATATCAGATGGCCTCCAGTTTGAGGTGGGTGGCAGTGGAGAACAGGTATGTTGGTCCGGATGGTGTGATTGGTTGGAACTGTGGGGTGAACCAGATAGATGGTTGTGTCTGTGTAGGAAAGTGTGCACTGGTGAAGGCGACGAGGATGAGGAAGCGCAAGCTCTGAAGAGGAGCCACAAGTGGGGGGGAGGAGAGTAGAGTGCCCTAGAGCAAGCGTGAACTGAGGTCTGTGTGTATGTGTGATCAACTCTTGTATTGGGGGGGACAAGGTACACTGGGTGAAGAGTGGGGGGGAACCCTTGTCCAAGAATTGGATAACTACTGGCTAAAATAGGTGTTCCTTTTATACCTTTTCCGATTCTACACAGCCTTCGGCCCCCATTGCACTGTAGACCTTCCCTAGAGAACGATCCCAGCAGACTGAGAGCACCAATCCCCGAGGATTCGGCTTATAGAATCGCTGCATCAGCAAATCCGGCGGGATTTGGTGTCAAAACCTCGTTGTAATAGGCAATTCCGGTGGGATTTGCTGACTGAGAGCACCAATCCCCGAGGATTAGGCCTATAGAATTGTGGTGACAGCAAATCCGGCAGGATAATGTGTCAAAAGCTCATTGTAATGGTTGATTCCGGTGGGATTTGCTGACAGAGAGCACCAATTCCCGAGGATTTGGCCTATAGAATCATTGGGACAGCAAATCCGGCAGGATAATGTGTCAAAGCTCGTTGTAATGGTCGATTCCAGTGGGATTTGCTGGCAGAGAGCACCAATCCCCAAGGATTTGGCCTATAAAATCGTTGTGACAGCAAATCCGGCAGGATAATGTGTCAAAAGCTCGTTGTAATGGTTGATTCCAGTGGGATTTGCTGACAGACCAGCGGGATTTGGGGCATGGTGCCTATCCCATGGGATTCTCGGTGGTAGAGCCTGTATCTCATGGGATCTGAGTTGTAGGTGGTACCAGCAACGTCTGGAGGGTTCATGGTGCGCGAGATATGGCATAATCCCGTGGGATCTGGTTGTATCGCGCCATTGTGACAAGATGTGTGCGAAATCCCATGGGATAGAGTTTGTGAGGATGTTTGTAGCGTTGGAGTTATGTGAGATCCCGAGGGAAGAGGTCGCTGGGGGTGCGGTTGGTGTTGTACGAGGTGGATTCCTGGGGGGAGGGGCGCAGTGAGTGCAGACTCCCGTTGGAATGTCCAAATGTGGATTCTTGTAGTCCAAATCGGGTGATTGTGCCATGTCAACTCCGTCACAGCCGCGTTGATGCGCGAGGGCATACACAGAGCGTATGGAACCCTCACACCGGAGCGCCGCCGGAACGAGTCCACGACGAGCTCTATTGCTCCCCAGCTTTCGTCGACGCGGATCGCAAGCTGCAATCGTCTCCTCCAGAACCCGGGTGCCTGCTGCCTCGGGTTATAGCCGGATTCATGTTTTGGTCGGATGCGACTCATGTCGCGCAGTTTGGCCAGGTGAAGCTGTGGCCTATATACGCTTATTTTGCAAATCAATCGAAATATTCTCGTGCATAGCCCAGTGCCCGGGCGTCATCACAAGTGGCCTATCTGCAAAGTGTACGCTCATGCTCTACTCTATCATCTGATTCCTCGCGCGCTTACCTCGACATCACAGCTTCCCGATACAATTCAAGATTTTGCGCAACAACAACATGGCAAGGGGGTGAACACTCCTTTGCTAGCACACTGTCGTCGCGAGCTTTTTCACAAATCTTGGAGACTGATCCTCGATGACGAGTTTGTTGAGGCATACAAACATGGGATCGTTATTGATTGTGCAGATGGCATCCGCCGCCGTGTATATCCCCGTATTTTTACATATCCTGCGGACTATCCAGAGAGGTACCGCTTCTCTCTCTCTCTTTCTGTTCCTCGCAGGGCTAACACGACGGTGTTTAGGGTACTCATTGCCACTTTACGCGATATGGGTAACTGCCTGTGTCCTCGGTGTAAAATTATCAAAGATCAGATCCCCGATCTCGGAACTCCCTCAGACATGGCAATTCAAGTGGAGCAAGTCCGCCGTGATGACGCTGCTCGCCGCGAGAAGGTGACCGAAGCACGGAAGCTCATTTACGAGGCCGGTTACGTGGTAAACAGTACAAAGGTAGATGACCTCCTGAAATCGGAGTCGATGGTGCCCACCGAGGTGAGCATTTTCCCAAAACAAAATCTCGCCGTTAAATCCATCCTCTGCTAGAACACTTTCTCGGAACGCCTGGCAGGGTCGGATTTCGATGTCTTCGACGCCCTGGTCGTCGATTTCATGCACAAAACTGAGCTGGGTGATTTCAAGAATGTGATCAAGCATCTGGTGCGAATCCTGAACACCCAGGGTGCCGATGTTGTACTGGAATTCAATGAGAGGTGCGTGGCTACTTTTTCTTCGACACCGGAGTCATAATACAAGCAGATTCCGTCAAGTGGCTCCCTTTGGACGATCTACCATCCACCGTTTCCCACACAATGTGTCAGATATGAAGAAGCTTGGTGCTCGCAACTACGAAGATATCCTGCAGGTGACCTGGATCAATCTTACTCGGTAGCAGACTCTAATAAAATGTTCATAGTGTCTCATTCCATGCGTTGACGGCCTTCTCCCTAGTCCGCACAACGAAACGATCCTCAGCCTCCTCTACACCTGCACCTATTGGCATTCCTTGGCCAAGTTGAGGATGCACACTGATTCAGCACTGAAGGTTCTGGATGCCGTAACGACCCTTCTCGGTCGACAAATGCGCTACTTTGCCAGCGTAATGTGTCCCAAATTCAAGACTGTGGAAACAGATTCCGAGTATGCTGCCCAATCACGGGCGGCAACCCGCCGCGAAGCGGCCAAGACGAATACAGGATCCAACCCTGCACCATCAAATCTGCCTAACACCCAAACGCAAACATCCGGGAAACGTGCTGTTGTATTCAGTCTGAACACCTACAAGCATCATTCTATGGGCGACTACGCCCCAACTATACATCGTTTCGGAACAACCGACTCCTATAGCACTCAGATTGTGTGTTTCCTTTCTCTCTCAAGCTTTAGCAACAACTCATTGCCAACAACATAGGGAGAGCTACAACACCAGGTCGTGAAACGATGGAATGGTCGCTCTAATCAAAACAACGCGATCCCGCAGATCATCAAGATGGATGTTCGGGAGACAGCGAACGAGCAAATGGAACAAGAGATTGCACGTCTTGCGCCCCACACTACACCGCAGCTCGTCGGAGGCGCTGAACCTATTCCACTGGATCAACACCACCGCATCGCAAGAGACGAATCGACGAAAATCTATGTGCCGGAGTGGTGTAAGCCTGCCAGCTTACGACATCCCAAGTCCTTATATAGGCGCGCGATTGATAAGTTATATCTTATCAATTATCTACCTTTTGGTGTAGTGGTCTAGAACGCGCCTCAGACCGGCTTACATTAATTGATAAGATAACGTTGGCGAAGGTCACAAGTTCGAACCCAGCCAGTGGCACCATTTACTACCGAAATGGATACAGGTCACTGGACACCGTGGGATCACCAACATGTGACCTTGCTTACCAACGGCAGGGATTGCAACCCTGGGGCTGATTTATAAGACCTGATAACCACTGGAGAACCCTACACAGTCTCTGTTAGCATTGGGAGCACAGAGAAGGGGACAAAGTTTCCAGAGAGGGGAAGGGTGTAAGCCTGCCAGCTTACAACATCCCAGGTCCTTATATAGGCGCGCGATTGATAAGTTATATCTTATCAATTATCTACCTTTTGGTGTAGTGGTCTAGAACGCGCCTCGGACCGGCTTACAAGTGGCTCTCACAGAATTCGCGCGATCCCGCATTCAAGGTGTGCACGTAAACTTGCTTCCTCTTCCTACAATTCTGAGTGTTCCCCAGAATTTTTTACCCCGTCTACGTGCACACCTTTGTGGTCGGATAGAAGGTCACAGCTCCATCGATGCGGCAGATTTTACGCCCGAGGCCCTCGCTGCTGTCAATATCCAGCACGACCGAATCTTGGCACACGCAACTGCAGCATTCAACTACACCACTTACGACGTCCGGAGAGACCAGGACACCATCAACGCGAATACGGATGGATGCCACATTATGGTGAAGTCAAATGAAGAATCCGAGGGTGGGTTGGAACCACACCCGTACTGGTATGCCCGAGTCCTTGGGGTTTTCCACGCAAACATGTTCCAGCCGGGAAGCCGTGCCCCTCACCGCTACGAATTTTTATGGGTTAGATGGCTGGGCCGGGATCCTGAGTGGAAATCGGGCCCTAGCCATCTCCGTCTCAAGTGTGTAGGTTATATTCCTGAGACGGACCCAGAAGCATTTGGCTTCATAGATCCGGCACACGTCTTACGTGCTTGCCATCTAATCCCCGCCTTTTCACTGGGGAAAACTACATCGCTCTTAGGGCCCTCTTTGGCGCGAGATTTTTCTGTCAGGGACTGGATCAATTACTACGTTATGCGGTAAGTATCATCTTGTCTTGTCCAACACCTCTGAACTAATATCTATGGTCAGATTCATGGACAGGGACATGATGATGCGGTATCTGGGCATCGGTGCCGGCCATTTACAGCCGGGTGATTTCCCGTCAGAAGTCAACGCCCTGGACCTGCTGGAAGAACAATGTCCCGAATTGGGAATTGTAGTTCCGAGCGAGGACTTGAGTGTGCAAGACCCGGGCGCTCAAAACTCGGACACCGCTCTGCAGGATACTGAGCCTCTCCACTCTGAGGATATACAATTGGGGGACAAAGGCAGCAGTGGAGATGAGGAGGAGGAGAACGAAGATAACAACGACTGTGATTTCTGACGGCGCCCGACACCGATAACGCGCCATTTTTGTTTTCAAATTGATATGCGGTCACATGTAGATGGTTTTTGTCGCAAAGAAAACACAGCTTCCCTCTCCCTCTTCTTCTCTACCCCCACCGTCGCTCTCAGCAACCAACCGACTAATTGCAAGAACCCTGCTCTTCCTTCACAATGTCAACGTCCCACCGTCGTAGCATCTTACATGTCAACGGCCGCCAGCCTATGAAGAGCACCCAATCGACTCAGCACCGTCGCAACAGCCAGCCCATGTCGGACGCCACCAATCAAATGTTTATAGGAAGCCAGCCTCTACGCACACCGGCTCCTACTCGCGGTCGCCCTTTGGCTGCGAGCCAGCCCATGTCGGACACCACCAATCAAATCTTTATAGGAAGCCAGCCTCTACGCACACCAGCTCCTACTCGTGGTCGCCCTTTGGCTGAGAGTCAACATTACAAAAACTCCGACGCGGAGGACAACTTCCCACAAACGCCTAGCGCAGCACCTCGCTCGAAACGCGCAGCTCCGGGCCCGACGTCCTCTGACCAAGAAAACATTCATCAGAGTTCCCAAAGGTGAGTTGTCGGCTGAATCTCATATTCATTCCTTTATTTTCGTTTATACTTAGCAAGCGCCGTCGCCAAGAAGAGCCGGGGTCGAGCACGGAAGAGGACACTGCCCCGGAAGATCATGTGGCGGGCATCCATGAGTAAGTTTTTCCTCGGCACGATCGATGATGCTGACCATCATGATGCACTATAGTACCTCCTACATGAACGCTCTCCGCAAGAAAGGGCGCATGGCAGGACACATTATAGATCTGTTTTGTCACTGGCCTACCATGCTCACCGCTGGCCTTCGACAGGACCCCGACCGCGACGACAATCATAAGTTTACCGCGAAGTATTCCTACTATTAGTATGGTCTTCTCCGCAGTGTGATAAGGACCGCGGTGCTACAGGTGTGAATGGGATGGTATTCAGTTGTTAGCTTGGTCGTCCTCTAGGGGGTGATACGAATGAAATCCGGTTAGAGGAAGTGGTGGATCAGCGCTCTGGTGGTTCCAATTGGTTGGCACTTGGGTGAACGCGGGATGGTCAACGCAAAATGGGGTAAAAGGTGAAATATACTCGTCCGGCTAGCTGTTCCCTAGCTTCCTGAACTCCTAAAGCCTTCTAATTCGTCTCTAGTTCAACGCCTTTCCCCGAATGCGCGAGGCGTGAGCTGAGATGCAGGAATTTGCTGGTCGAGGAGGGCGGTGAGCGCGAGCTTCAATGAAGAGCTGCAGTGGGAGGAAGGTATAATGTCTGAAGACAAGCGTGAACTGTAGTGGTGGTGATCAACTCTGTATTGGCTAGGCAAGGTACACAGGGAGGGAAGAGTGGGGGAAAACCACTGCCCAAGAGGAAATTGGATTCTCTATTGAGTCTAGAATACGATCTCTTTTATACCCTTTCTCGCTGCATAGCCTCAAGGCGCCCGCTACATGTGCTACTTGCCTCGAGGCAGGTGTGTCCATGTGATCGGTATTGGTGTCTGGGTGAACGCGAGAGCGAAACCGGATATTTGCACAAATGCGAGCTGCCAATTTGAATTTGGAGGTCAACTTGGTCAAACGCGAGGGTCTAGACCGTAAGGAGTGGACACCCTGTTTCATGGTCCAGCCGTATATGGGGTGTGGGCTCCCACGATGTGTCGGTGCCCTTGTTTTGGGGGTACAAAGTGGTGGGGATGCGGTGTTTGACCAGAGTTCTCTTCCGACTGGCGATTCCACACTCACGAGTGTCCTGGTGCTTGGCGATCACGGAATTTGAGGATGTGACAACTCTCTTTGGGGAATTGCCTTCGAACCAGTGGTCGGAGTCATTTGGTGTAAGTGCCATGGCGTTGTAGGGTGTCTCTTGTTGGTCTGCGTCCCCGTTGAAGGAGTGTCAGGACCTCAAAAGGTCTTGTCATATGGTGTGTGCGAAGTGGGCATGGTGCGTTTTGTGAATTGCGGCATTTTGCCAAATCAGGTTTCTTGGTGCTTCCAGATTGGGTAATCGCCAGGGTACCGTTGCTCCTGCGCGAGGGCATATGCAGAGCATATCCAGCCCTCACAGCGGCTTATAGTTTCACCAGGGAAAATGCTGATTATGCCAAGTTCAGGGAATTGGAACGGCTGCTGATTCCCGACCTTCGCACGGAACTGCTCTGCCATGGCTCCAACGCCGCTAGTATGTTCGGAAAACATGTACGTGATACATCCACCTGCGAGGATCTTTATTGAGGACCGCATAGCTGCAGGATGGCAGCAAAGGTGCACACTCCACCGACGTGAATGAGATTAAAAAGGGAATCAGTACCTGGTTCTCCACCTGGAGCCCGCCTTACAATGCCAGCATGAAGCATAACATGGGTTTCAAGCACCCCATGTGCAGAAAATACAATTGCCCCATCGACCTTGACTGGGAGGATGAGAGGTATGTCTTCCGTTTAATGCTATTCGGCTACTGACAATATATCAAAGCGTTAGGCGGGATCTTCGAGACAGCGCCACCATTCCGAACCCCGAAGACTTTTCACGCGGTTTGTACTGCAACGAAGAGGTTGATTTGGACCGTCTAGCTGTCGGCTTCCTTTGGAGCGACATTCTTGTCCGGGTACGTGCTTCATTCAATCGTCATTCGCATATTTACGTTGTTTGAAGGGATATTGTCACCTTTTTATATTGCCCTCCTCGGCTTGCAGGGAGGATGAACCTTCGGGAGGCTGCAAGGGCACGATCAAGGGCAATGCGGCTCAGCACGACATGGAAGAAGTCACACTGGCCTCGATATACTACACCACCCACATTGTATGTGCTTCCCCGAGCTGTCTTACCATAACTGACGCCTTCGAAGATTCATTTCTGTCTTTCGTCCCAAACCACCTTCCGAGCCAACAGCGGCCACGGACTGTTCAACTACCGCGCTTATATACACCACCTGGAGACCACAGTCAACGCGTGGGCCGAAGCCGATATCCAAAGCCTCCTTGGTTGGTGGAATGAGTGCGTCACAGCGACCTGATTTGGCAATTCTCTAATCCACATTGCAGGAAAATATTCGCTCACACTTCGATCAAGCCGAAGAAGCGCGCAGACGGGACTATGAGCATCGCGGAGCGCATGCAGCTAGAATCGTCCAGCGGGAAGGGGCGGAATCACCGGCGCTGGCATAGTGTAATATCGGCGTATTTAAAATCCAAATAAATATCATTTTATTCATTTTATTCATTTTATTCATTTTATTCATTTTATTCATTTTATTCATTTTATTCATTTTATTCATTTTATTCATTTTAATACCCTGGATTGTCTACTGTCCCTCAATACACATGCAATCCTTCCCAATCCAATGTAACGAAGGAAATCCAAACCGCTTTCTTGCACCCGTTTGCCCTCCTTGTAAGCTATTCCTAACATCCGTACAATGGGCGTCCAGCACCAATCCAGCACGCTTGCAAAATAGGCGGGCTCCTGGTAAGCGCTTGCATTTTGCATGTATTGGATTGCGTCGCTTGCATGCGGATTGCGCCCGATTGTGTTGCTTACGATGGCTTGTGACCAAGCTGTGACTTGATCGAAATTCTGCCAGGATTTTCGTGATGGAACCGCATACCCTCGGGCATCGGGCAACTCGGACATCCCCGAACTTTCTTATTTATTCTACTATGTTCTTCACTGAGTCAAAATGACTCCTTCCATTATGACTCAGACTCCTCGCTACTCTATTTAAGCAGCCTTTGTAACCTAGGTAGAATAATAACTGAATTTACTATCTGCCCCCATCAATACTTTGTGTGAGCTCTCGAAGAACCACTGCCGGTTCTTTATCAACAACCAACTACTCGTAATATTCTCAAACCATCATCATCAAAAATTTCAAAATCCCCCGAACGACGTGTAGCCTCTTCGTGGACCGAGTAATGCTGAATTGCAGACTCTGACAGCCGCGGGAGTGCTTTGGATACTCGTACATAGCTGATTTTCCTAAAACTTGGAAACAGTTAACGCGAAAAAACTCGCTTTTTACCCATGGTCTCCCATTCAATGTGCCCCCTGAATGCCCCTCTTCGACCCTTCAACGAAGATGTCCTGCTCTGTCCTGCTCCCGCTCAGCTTCATTTGCGAGTCTGGCTTCGTCTGAAAAATCATCAAAGGCCGGGCTCATCGTCATCCATATTCAATTGACTGCATCCAGCTCAGTTTTTGCTGGATTGGTCCAGTTCCACTTCCTATGGAACAACAGGCTATACAAGCTTCTACACCATCGAAAGTGTCACGCCAGACCGACTCGTTGACCGACTGTGCTCGTCCTCGCTCTCTCCACCGTGTTTCCTCTTTTGGTGCTGAGTCAGCCGAAGCACTGCCACAATTTTCCGCCTTGTCTCGATTCCCAGTTGCTCCTCAACGCTGGCGGATATCATTGGCGGGGGTCTCGGTCTAATGCGCGAACTTGCACTATTCTACCATTCTTTATTTTTCTTTCCTGACTTAGGTGAACCATAACACCTGTTTGATCGCTGTATCGGGCACCTTTTTTTGGCGCGGAATTCTATGGAATCTGCTTTGTCCGCGATGTATATCAAAATGAGGTGATAAGTGCTGAGGACCACTGCACACCTCTTGATTTTCCCACTAGTGACGGCCAATCAATATGGTGCATCCACACAGACAATCATTCAGTGGTATGTTCAATTCGAGCCAAAGACACGCACATCTTTCCTGCATGCTGCTGCCATGCCCACCCACGCCATCTGATCTCACAAGTTATCCTCCCCATGATCCGTCCCAACACCGACGAACGGAAATGAAATGGGGTACACGGATACTGATGTGAACTAACAGACAGATGTGCCATGATGAGGGCTTAAGTGGTTGCAACTCGCTGGTTGAAGGATATTGCGGGTTTCTGGGTCGGGTTTTGCTTCTGGGAGTTGAACGGGTTCTACAGCGTGACGGGGCACTGGGTGCGTGAGCTCGGCTCGAGAGATTTCTAGAAGTGAGGGACGAAGGTGGACACCATTAGCCTAGTACACCTGGATACTTCCTCAAACCGGTGTTCCTAAGCGGGACCGTGCCGTGTAATTCTACCTACCTACCTACCTACCTCAACAAAGCCTGCGCATGCCAGCGCGGTAGAGTGGTTAAATTCATGATCGGTAACCGCCCGGACTCGGACTAGTCTGGAGTTTACCACGCGCCCGGTGTTAGGAGCTCAACCTTATTACATAATCGTCGGAGTTTGAACCCCATCAAAGGCTTTTCCGCTTCAACCTGATGACAACGAACAGACTTAAGAGGCCAAATGACCTGGATTATTATTTCGATGAGATGCGCCTCATCAAAATTGTCGTGTGCCCCATTCTCGAAGAGAAATGAAACACCGCCGTTGTCACGTGGCCGGCCCATCAAAATTCTGCATCGCGATTGCGCGGTCCAGGTGAGGGAAACAACTGAGAAAGCTGCTTATGCGGCTTTCCTGGACGAAGAAATCATCACAGAATGTCGAAAGACACGTCGTAACCGTCGTTCAAAAGCTCGAGAAATTTAAGATTACATAATAAGGTCGAGCTCGGATCAAACGCCTCGGGTAATCGACAGACTACAACATCGCGAGGTACGAGTGACATTTGTTGTAGCGTCTGTTTATAAGAGACTAGACTCGGACCGGCTTGTGATCTGGCGGTGAGATCAGTCCGAACCAAACACGTCCTCGTCCCCTCGTCCTCCTCCTACTTTTATACTCTCGCCACTAACGCCGCCGCATATCCCTCGGTAGGGATCCCCACCGTACCCGTAATTACGGTATACGGTTGCGGTCTTACGGTCACCGTATCCGTCCCGTAAGGCGCTCGGGCAAGCAATTTACGGTGACGGTATGCACCGGCCGTAACCCGTAAATACCGTAAGAATTACGGCCGTATACGGTGGTTTACGGACCGTAATTGAGGCAAAAGTGGTTCGATTATGACCTATTTTGGGCCTCCGATGCGCGCAATACCCGCAATTCGCATGCCGTATGTCTAAGGAAGCTCGGGTCGTGAGTCTGGGCAGGGTAAGGGCAGGGTCTCAGGCTGGCGGCAGTACACCGTTAATGAAACCCGTGAAAATCGTGGGCAGGTGCTCTGCAACCCTAACATCCCACCCTGTGGCACGCTGAGGTCGGAGTCGACGGTAATACATCTATACTCCATTTCATCATTTTTCCTCTCGATTTTGACCCGATACAGAATTAATCTGGTTCTTTTGAACCCCAATCGGGGGCGGCGAACTGTTTAAATTTTGCAAGTCATTTTTTCTCCATGTTCTCTGTCTGGTCACTAGAACCGAGGTTTGTTTCACTTTCCGATCTCACGTGTAGTATAAATATTAAAAGGGAGTGCATATTGTTTTACAACCCAACAGGATCCAACATGACGCCCTTTGCTCGTGAACGTATTAAAAAAGGTATGTCCTGTCAGTTGTTGTTCACCCACAAAACATGTTCTGATGCCTTCGGATTAGCTCATAATGGCCGCGAGACGCGCGGTGTTCTGGTGTAGTCGACGTCCCACAGTGTCGGCACCTCGATGCGCTCAATCATCACCTTCGTCAACTGCGTCTTGATTTTCTTTGCTCCTGCCCTGGCCTATCTTCTGGTTTTTGCCTTGACATCATATCGATCCTCTGTTGCGTACACCATCACCATCACCTGTTACTCGCTGTCCGAGCTGCATCCTGCTGCTCTGGTGGGCTCAATTTACGTGTACTGGACAATGTTTTGCGTTTATCTCCGCGAGTATCTCAGGCTTTCTCTTCGGACGTTGATGTTGCTGAAACATCACCTTCGCTTGAAGCGCAAGGCGCTGGAGGACGCTCTAATGGCCACTGAAGAGCTGTAGAAATGGAGTAGATACGATATTTTACACATTTTTTTCCCAGATTACGGCCGTAAAGACCGTAAAATACCGTAAGATTGACGGACCGTAACCGTAGGGGCTTCTGGGCGCTCTTTACGGTTACGGTTACGGACGGTGGGACCACAATTACGGCCGTAATGTTTACGGTCGTAACCGTATACTGTACGGTGGGGATCCCTATCCCTCGGACAAATCCCACCACATGCCAATAGAAACAAACTTGTCCTCTCTCAGGTGCCTCGGTCCAAGGGCCGCCCCATCGATTGGTGTCACCCATTCTGTCCGACCCGCGCCCGAGCTCTAAATGTGGACGCCTAAAGCCCATGTTTCTTCGTTTATACGTGAAGCTCGATGACATGGATATATCGTCAGCTAGAGCAGATATAGACCTAGCCGCGCGTTCAATGCCGGTCCCGGGTTCAGAATATGCCGCTGAACTTCGCTGGTACAGGTAGGGTTATTGCAGGATTCTCCCTCCCAACTAAGCTCTGCGGGGAGGAGTCGCCTCACAAATGCCCCCCCCAAAAACTCCCTGTTGACTTCCAATCCTCCTGCTCTGAATGCCAAAAAACCATCAATCACGAAGCGGGCTAGATCTTCGACGATAACGACACTGGTTTAAATTACTCTACCTCGAGCGTTGTACAACGACATCGCCGCACCTGGGTTTTCTCTCGCTGCGCCATCACAACTCGCTTTATTAACTGCGGGTACATCTGTGTGGAACGTCTGAGCCCCGGATGCCCCGTCCCTTCAGCGGATTGTCTTGAATCAACCTACTTGGCATTCCATCGATCAACTCAACGTCGGAGCCTAGCTGGGCCTCTCTGCACCATAGGGAATCCTGACCGCCTTGGCTCCTCGCCTTCTTTTCGCCCTCGCGGACCTTCTGCCGACAGTATGTTTTAGAATTGTAGAATTGCAAGAGGTCTACTATTTTCCGTCCAGGAACCGATGGTGACAACCCCTTCGCACCTCCTCCCAGCGTGTCACGCATTCCTGCGATACCTCCTCCCCAGTAGAAAATATATTCGCGACCGCTTCGAAGCAGATAATCTCCAATGAGGTTGCGGTTGAGGTTGACACGCGGTCGTTCAACTTCCAGATCAGATCAGACCAGCCTCGCCACTCAACCCGGCGCGTTGATCGTCGCCCTCTTGTAACTGAATGAATCTCTGTCTTTCGCTACCCGAGATCGGAGCTTCCAGCTGCTCAGTCCGCGCACAATTTCCTCAAACGATCCACAACGACATCCATACTGGGGCGCAGGGACGGATCGTTGCTCACCATATCCGCCACCAAAGTTTCCAGGAACTCGAACCCATGTTTGCGGCTGACAAATTCTCGGCCCTGAGCGTTCATGAAATAACCGAAAACCGAGGATCTCACCTCTGTAAAGTCCCTTCTGATGAGGTTTCCGATATAGTAGACGTCCAGGGGAATGGGTCACCGTTGAGCGGTTGACCGCGTTTAATTGCTGTTTGAAACTCCGGTACGCTTTTGTCCCCACCGAGTATCGGTGCCTCTGAGGGGGGACGATCTTCAGGTCTGTACTTGACTGAAATACCAAAGTCCGTCAAATAATATTGAACGGGATGTTGCGTGCGGCTCAGAGCAACGGACTTGCCACTGAAGTCACGCTTCATAGTGGGCACTACTGGATGGAAAGGTGTGGTAAAAATGGGCGACGCGTCCATCATAATGTTGAGGCTCGAGCAGTCTCTTGTTGCTATGATGAGAATGACGGCCATTCAAAAGGATTGCGAGAGATAAACACACCGGTGCGCAACATTCTGGTTATGCATGTATTTAAGCCCCTTCAGGAAAGAAATAAGCAGCTATTAACACGTTTGTTTGACCCACGTACCTCGAAGATTTGTCTGAAGAAAGAGACGGCTTCCCCGATTGTGTCAAATCGAGGCTTGTCGTATCTTGTGAGTAGAGGCATCACGATTACCTGCACATTGGGATTGTCCGGGGTTTGGAGCACTTCATAGATGGGGACGCAGTGATTTTCGGGATCAGACCGCTGAGGTTCGGTGGAGAACCAGGCACCGATCTCCACTTCGAATGGATGGACCGTCTTGTCGATCCACTTCAACATTACAAATGCACCATCGCTGATTCGAGTAGCGTCCAATACGGTGCCATGCTATAGTTGCAGTAATCAATACCGCCGAGCCTTAAGCTGGCATGATGAAGACGCACCCAATGAACATTGGCGTCCTCGTAGTTCCGGGGTAATTTTTGGCTAGCACTGTTCTTCCAAGACGGGGTCCAGTCCTCCTCGTATCTGGAACGCAGAGCATATCCTTTTGCTTCAAGCCAGTCGCGGTGATTATACCAGTAAATCTCGCTACTGTGCAGGTGCTCGCAAGGTTTATCTCGGAGTGGCACTTGATCAGAACGTGTTCCTATGGCCGGCTCCGGATGTTCTACAGCCGCGTCCATTCTCTCCTAGCGGGCAGAGGGACAGAAATACAGTGAGGGAGAACTCGAAACTTGGCGGTGTCACGGTGGGTCCCATTGCACTCCTGATTTTCCACCTCAACGTGACCTGCGAACTAGGCAATTTGATGGCGGCGACATTTGATCCCGACGCGCCCGCGCGGCGCGCGCATTCCTAGCGCCGCACATTCTAATTCGATTTTTGGACCTCCCGCGAGCAGAGTTACGCGTCGTGTTCAATGTATGTACCCTTCGGTTCAGAATACTCCATGACGCTGATAACTCAGCGCTGGTAGCTCCTGCTGTCAATCCCGACGCATCTCGAGCCCCACCAATTCTAATTCAATTTTTTGGAAGTCCCGAGAGCCCGGGTTTGAGGTACGTAGCTCACCCATCTCCATTCCTAGCTCCTCGTGTGTCGATGCTGCACTGCAACTCGATTTTTCATGCTCCCGCGACCGCCGACACGCGGCTTGGGCACCTGGGGAACGGTGCGGCGCCTCGATTGTCAGTTTTTTTCTTCGCCGCAGGTGCGCGTTAACTCCCCTTCTCGAAACCCCAGTCTGACTTGTTTATAGAGCGTAAAAAGTCAAAATTTCTCCGCCGAGGGCGCGGTTCAAGTCCAATTCAACCATATGCCATAATCGCGATTTGCTCCACCACGGGCGCAGGGGTTCGAGTCGGCGTGGCGGAGCTCGCATAGGCTACCTCTAGATGAGAATCGGCGGTTAGTAACAGAATTTCGATGATTTAGAGAGAGACTCACTCACTGAAGTCGGCACTTCGGGGGCTCCCATCAATTTCGCATTTTTTGCTAGTTCTCCGCTTCCTGTGAATTGAAGGCCTAGAGTCTGCTGAATAGAGTAAGAAAGATAATAGTTCAAGTGAAAATTACGTTACCGAACTTTGGGGCAAAGAGGGAAAGGGACCATGGCGTTCAAATATCATGGATAGATCTGCAGTTACTCATGTCAGTATCAACTACAGAA
Organism: Mycena vulgaris; assembly: GCA_029204335.1. Classification (NCBI taxonomy): domain Eukaryota; kingdom Fungi; phylum Basidiomycota; class Agaricomycetes; order Agaricales; family Mycenaceae; genus Mycena; species Mycena vulgaris. The sequence continues at coordinate 149,325 of JARGYA010000178.1, forward strand.
GAGAATTAGAATAAGAAACGAGAGCATACCTTCACCGAATCGAATTCAAGCCTAACCTGAGTTCGAGGAATTGGTGAATCCAAGTCCCATAGAAGTTCGGTACTAAAGTCTAGCTATACTGAGTATTCGAAAGTAAGTTGAACTTGAGTTTATTCTGGACCTAAAGCATGCAAATCCCTAGAAATGATGCTGTGACAAAGGATCAAAGTTGAGCCACTCATGAACAAGGGGATGCTGACCGCTTGCCAACGACATAGGAGTTCGAAGGAGAGTGCAGTCGCGGTCACATGGCCGAGATGCCGAGAACTTGATCGAACTGAACGCGACCGTCATTCAATTAGTTGTGAACTTTCCTTCAACAAAGACATTTACTGACCTGATAAGTGAGCAAGCCGCCTGGTTTTACTCTTGATATGATTCAATTAGACCAAGGCTAGTGGAACATCAATAGATTAATAAGGTGTCGAGGGCGGATGGAATTTTAAACTTACAGTGTGAATATCTCGGAGTCCATATAGACTAGGTTTGAATAAGAGTTCTCGGGAGCATACATCTGAATCGAGTCAGTCAGACAGGTTAAAAAAATGAAGAGAACTCATCCGAGAGCGTACAACCATAGTTTCGGCGTTTGAAGGCTCGGCGTGCAGCAGGAAGAAGTCAGTGTGAGTTAAGAACGGAGTGATATGGGTCTCAATATTTATGCACTTTTTAACAGGATCTCCCGACGATCCTTGGATTTTGGGTTGGGCTTTGAAATGGCATCATTGAGGCTTATCGGCTCAACGTGCGATATTGTTATAATTTTTGATACTACAGACTAGGACAACGAGGCCCGTCAAAGGAAGACATCGGAACGCCAAGAAAGGGCAGAGACAACAAAAGTTGATGCGGAAGGTGCCTGGGCGAGACGAGATGAGAAGAGCAGGAGTCAAAAGGCATTTCTTGTACATGTTTCGTTTCATTCATAAACAGTGCACCCGACTAGCATTTCGAAGATCCGCCAACCTCTCGGTCGTGCCAGCAGCTCCCGCGGTGTACTTTTTGTTACCGTAGTACCCATTGCAGTACTCGAGGAGTTCATTTCTAGTCAGAGCCGCAATGACAGAGGCGGACGTGAGGGGGGTGTTCAGTCTTGTGGAAGGGTTAATATTTTTTATCGCCTGAAACTCATTAACCAACATTATTATTGTCAAAAGGCATTGTACCATCCGGAAACAGGACCGGTACAAAAGCAGTGACCTTGCCATCCCGCAAGTTTCGATTGTGGTTCTGTGACATCTCAGCCAAACGAGGATCATCGAGATTGTCTCACAGACCTTAGCAGTCGAGATAGTCAATCCAACGAGAGTGTTCCTCATGTCATCAACCTTGTCTTCTAAGTTCTTGAGCCGGTCAACCTTGTCTTCTAAGGTCTTGAGCCGGTCCTCGATAGGCTGCAAGGCAGCGTCCATGGCAGGTGCGAACCATTCTGGGGCTGCAGCTGCTCTCAATGTGGATAGAAACCCTTTTCCGAGAGAAAGTATAATTCGTACCGCCCCCGGACACCGCAGACAAGACTGAATGATGATATACAAGGTCGGACTTGATAGTCGCATCATCGATGGTCATTTTCCTTCCCTGTTGGCTCATGAGATAACCGACTAGCAAGACACAAGTACATATGTTACCCGCAAGGATCACGCCCTATTGATACCTCCAGGACTTCAAGATATCGCCAGTGGTTGGGGGGGCCTGAGGGGCGGGTTGGGAGTCCGGTTAACTTGGAGAAGTCCAACAGCCGGCCGATGCTGCCGGATGATCCGGCCGAGCTGATGGCTATTCTCAGGCTCATCTTCCGCTGAATCTTTAACGTGTCCGAGCGCTTCCGCCCGGATGCCAGTCCCTTCAGCGGGCTTTCTGGAATCAACCCATGGGCACTCCCTCGATTAACTCAACGGTAGAGCTAGCTGGGCCTCTCTGCGTTGTCGGGAGTCCTGATGCCATAATTCCAAGTGGTCGACCAATTTTCTTTCAGAAACCGACGACACATTTGACCCGCCCGACTCAACCACGATCCTACGAGATGATCAATCCGAGTCCTCCGCCGTGCGTTCGGCGGATCTTTGACGTGGACCGACCGATTATCCTACGTCGAATGCTGGACCCGCACAGCTGCCAGAGCGTCAAGAAAATCGGTTTATTGACCACGCGTATATCTATCTGTAACGTGGCCGAGCGCTTCTCTCCCCGGATGCTTCGGCCTTCAGTGGTGGATTCATTCAACCCCGACCCTAGCTCCCCTCTCAAACCATCCCCTTCTTCTCTCGCTTCGCCAGTATATGCCTAATGCTCCGCCCCTCATCAACAACAACCCGCACCCTCTCCTCCCACCGCCCGTCCTCCTCCTCCTGCTCGAGCTCTCCATCCTTACCACCACCGGCGAGAACCGAATCAACGCCCGTTCCGCCTCGTCCGGCGTCCGGATCTCCGTCACCACGAGCGCGGCCCCTGCCTTCTCCTGCCCCCGTGCCTTCGTGTCGCACTCGCCGACATTCTGCAGGATGTTTTCTACGCTCGTCGCCCCCGTCACGCGCCGCAGCTCTGCGCGGTCGAACACCTCGATTTTGTCGTATTCGAACGCCCGCGACGGCGCCTCCACCGGCATGCCGCCCGCCCGTTCGCGCAGGGTCAGAAGCACGGACTTCGTCTGCATGTTCTCTGGGTGGCGCTTCGCCTCCAGCGCTACACCCCATATCAAATATTAACATCATTTAATCAGCACAGCCGCGCGGAAGATAAGCGAAGACCCACCGCCGACGCATATCCAGGTAAACGGGATGGGGCCAATGGCGCGGAGCCACGCGTCGAACGTCTCGACGAGCCACCCCGTCGCCGCGGCTTCGCGTGCGACCTGCGCCGCCTGCTGCTTGCACCACGTCCGGTGCACCGGCCAGTCCTTGCGCTGGCATTCGACGCTCTGCCGTGCGAGGTGAGCACGACGAGCGGTGGGCGGCAGGTGGAATGAGGGGACGAGAGGGGAGAAGACGCACGCAGTACCAGACGACTTTGCACTGCGTGCAGAAGCGCATCGGGGCGCCGGTGAGCTTGCCTGTTGAGGACACGTCGCCTCACGGCACGCGCTCGGTGATCTGGTGCACGATGCTCTCCGTGGGGGGCATGGTGGGTAGGTGAGTGCGGCGAGCGATACGGGCTGGAGTCTTTCTTTGAAGATGAAGAATAAGTTTAGGTGCGGAGTTGCAACTAGGCCCATTATATATATATATATGTGCATGTCTGCCGCGGAACGCTTCCGAGTGCTTAGCATGGAACCGATTGGTACGGGGAGATCAGGAAAGGCTGTTGTTGATAATAATGATAATAATCTAGTATCGATCCGGGTGTTTTCAAGCGGCGGATAATTGGGGTTTAGAGGTCGGTGGGCCGACCAGGGACGACTCAAGGGTTTTTTTGGCGCAACCGAGCAGTGCCATAGCTCGTTGCGAAGCGGGTACTCCGGTACATAAATATACGACATGGCAACAGATCATGGGAATTGTATCAGCCAATGCTGTGATTCGAGCAGTAGCAGTGAATGGTTTTGAGTCTGTCAAATTTTCCATTTCCACCGACGCTTGAATTGTTTCGAAAGAATTAAATTTATTGAACCAAGTTCAACACTCCTCACGTGACATTTTGGTTGACTTTCAAGATCACGTTCGAATTTTCCACGCTAACCCTTCCTAATTTTCAGCTGAGTCTCCCCACATCTCTCCCAGCCAACTTTTTCTGTGCCATTACCAACGCTTCCCAAGGCTTGCTGAAGGCCCGAAATTAACCCCACCCCGCAGTATTCCCAACCGTTTGGACGCCCCCTCTGCAAAGTACAGGTGGTTTCCCGTGACCAGCGTTTTCCTTTCGCAAAACACGTTATTGGGGCCCAGCGTAGTTGAATCACCCGAGCTCTTGATGCTGTTGATTTTCCGCCCTTTCAGGATTAGTTTCCTATTGAATTAACCCTCCTTTGAACCTCAGCTCACGACTTGAATTACCCTAACTTTCTGATGCTGCTTCTTATTGAATTGGCCTCACTTCCATTTCTGCTCCTATTTGCAAACAAGCTAAATTTGCACCGGGTGTTGTTCCACCCGACCGGTTCACCCATCGCTTTTGTTGAACAAGGTGCGAGTTCGATCCGATGAAGTCAAGAGAGCCAAGTTTTTTCGGGTAAGTTCCGTACTTTACTCCCAACTGCTCAGAGTCATAAATCCACACATACAGTTCGACGTGTGCCGCTTAGCGAGCTGCACTGAGAAATGCTTGTACTAAGTGTAGAAAATTCGAGGATCGTCCACAGCGTGATTTGTCGCCCTGGATATTTATTGCGGGGAAAGGGAACGACTATTGGGAAAGAAAGGGAGATTCAAGACCCACCAACAAAGTTCGGGTGATTCAACACCGCGCATGTAAAAAAGTGAGGGTGATACCACACATCAGAAAAAAGTAAAACTTGAACACCAACTTCATGAGGCGATACGTACTGTATCCTGATCCGCAGTGTGCAACAATTGCACCAGAAGCCCGGTTAGCAGGATAGATACGGGAGCGTACACCGGGCCGGGGATCTCACCTATTTTTCCGTTCGTCCGCAGTACTACTGTAGTGGAGGTCGCGCTTGAAAGTTGAAACGGTCTCGCTCGGCGCTGAGTTTAATCTCGAAGACACCGGCACTAATATCGATAGCGGTTTGTAAAGCTCTTCTACTTGGCTTGCATTTTTATAATGATGCGAGCTCCAGCCTCCAGGCACGTCGCTCATCGGTGTCCACGACGTCGCGGAACGGTTCCACACGGAAGTAGGAGCGAATTCGCTCCAGGGGGTGTATAATGTCGACTGCAATCGTCAACCGTCTCCCACCTTGGCATTCCTATTTTCTGGAAAGCGTACCCAGTGGCAGCCCGCGACTACATTCTAAGTGTGCAAGTCCTCGGTCCAGGTCTGCCGGTGCTATGCATCTCGCCTTTCACTGCGCTGGACATCAACCTCCCGAATAGATTGTCATGGGCCGTTGGCTCGTAATGTAGCGTGCACATTGGGCTCTACAGTCTACACCTTCCATAGGTACCATTTTCCTCCGCAATTACTACACTGTTTTCGATCTCGGAAGGAATATTAATGTTATTGGCTTTGCCAATGGCCAAACGGATGCCCGGGTCTTCAATGCAACCAGAAGTAGCCAAGGAACCTGGTGGATGTATGTCAGGAAGGATGTGGATGAAGAGGAAATCTTGTCCTTGGGATGAAATAGGGGCTTTATTTACGCGAGGATGTAATCACATGATCGCGCCTCGCCCTTCTTGAACTCTTTGAAGTCTTTCCCACGAGTCGGGCACAACGCTTGTCGGCTTTTCCTGCACCATGCCCAACAGCGCCAAAGGCCTCGAACCGAATCCGACCCCCGAGTACCTGTTGACGCGTATTCAACGGCTAGAGGACCAAGTTTCCGCGCTGCGCGAGGCATCCCAGGGCAAATCCAACGCGAGCAAGATCGAGAACTTCCCCGCCCGGGCACTGGCAACTGCCGACGCGCGCTGCTTGCCCCTCAGAGCCTGGTTCCGCGGCGCCATCTCCATTGACGCGCCATGCCAACTATCCTGGGACGCCTCCAGCGCAAGGCTCGCTATACGTTCCGCGACGCCCGCAAATACGGAGGAGATAGACGTCGCGAGCGACGTACGGTCGATAAATGTGACTGCTCCGCGCAGACGACCTGTTCATGATAGCTAACGGCGTGGGCATGGTAGTACACCGACCCGGACGAGATTCACGGGTATCCTATCGTGGCGATCGTTTGCAAGGACCCGGAACAGCAAAGAATTACGCTCCAGCTCGACTCGCAGCACCCCGACGGATACCGTGCCTTGGTGGCCTGGTTAAAGACACGGGGTGACAATATTGACGTTTCCAGCTGTCGGTGAGTGGACTGGGTACGCATGGGATCGCGTTTATTGACCTGCGAAGATCGCTTGTGGCAGAAACGATCTGGGATACCGCAGCACGAGTGACTCAGCGGCGCGTGGCCGATCGTGGTATCGAAATTCAGGTGGCCCTCCCCGTGATGGATGTAGATGAGGGACCGCCGAATATGAGGGTCGGGATGCCCACAGGACGGGTAGAAACTGTTGAGGTATGTTCTGGATGAGGCTCTCGTCCCTGTTCCTCATAATTTCTCATCGCAGAACGCGAGTGCATCGACATCGGCTCTTCAAAATATCTCTCATCCAACGGTCAATCCCCCACGCCAAGCGCCCGCTCCCATTGCTCCAACAGCCAATCCCTGGCCGGGCGCACTACAACCACGAGGAAGGCTCAAGGCCGTCATGAAGCCCACAGTATGTCGCCTTCAACCTTTGTGCTACTCTGTTCTTACCTGCTTCTGGTTCCAGCAACCTTTGTCTGCCACTTTGTCTGGTCCGCCGGCTGGATTTCGTCCGAAGCCCAGTACCACGAATAAGCCGGCCGATAAAACCATGTCCTTGTTCTTGCCCATCAAGGCTTGGTATCTCGGCCATAAATATTTCGACGAGCCGTATCATGTCGTCTGGGGTAAGAGCAAGATGGCCATTCGGTCGGGCGAAGCCCCTGGCTCTCTCGTTCACCACACAGAGGAGGTGGATATTGACATGGCTGTGGAAACTGTATGGGTAAGAGGCAATCAGCAGCCCACATCGAGCGAAGCTGAATTTAAAGCTCAGTACGTTGAACCGAATGAGCATTACCCGAACAATGTCATTGTTCTGGAGACGTACGAGAAGTTCGAGAAGTCGAAGATCATCGGTGCTCAGTTTTCTTCCTATTTCAAGCAGGGTGCGTTGCCGTAGACTGATTACATGTTGGATCTGATCAAGGGAGTAGGCGCAATCCGGGGGATGGGCCAGATCGTGATCAAATTCGACGGAAAATCGTCAGGGTGGGACGAAAACGCCTATAAAACCTTTGTGAATTTGCTCAAGAGCAAGACTGAGAAACGTGGATCGCTAAGGTGTGTATTTCGTATATGGCTACTGTGCGTCCCCAGTTGACCAATTTCTCTCCAGGGGTAAGGCGGGGGACGCAAAATGGGAAGCAGCAGACCGAGTTGCTCAACTGGCAGAAGTTCGCGTCAGAAGAGAAGGCGGCGCCGCTCCCAATGCCACTCCTAAAGCAACTCCATCAACTCAATCGACGACCAAAACCTCCGCTAGGTCACCGCAAAAGCCCTATCTTGATCCGGACGAGGTGTAAGTAACGAAAGCGACGACAACCGAAGCCATTCTGATATTCTACATAGAATCCTGGTATACCCTCCTCGTCAAACAGGAGCCGTGAACATCACGAACGCTGATCTTACTCGACTCGCGCCGGGCGAATTCCTCAACGACACCCTAATTGAGTTTGGTCTCAAGTGAGCACAGACTTCACCTTCGCGTTTCCCTTGATCGACCTCTTTTCAGGCTTTGGCTGCAACAACTCGAGAAGGACGACCCAGAGCTGGTAAAACAGATCCACGTTTTCAGTTCTTTTTTCTACAAGAAGTTGAACAAGGAAAAGTAAGACTTTACAGATCGATCATACTGTCCTTTGGCTCATCATCTTCAAAAGCGCTCTGGAAGGTTACGAAAGTGTCCGTAAATGGACCTCCAAATTCGACTTGTTCGACAAGAAGTACATCATCATTCCGATCAATGAAAAGTACGTGCGGCGTAGCAAGCAGCGAACATCGCTAACACGCAGTTTGTTCGATAGCCTCCATTGGTATCTTGCCATCATCTATCATCCTGAATGCATATTGCTGCCCCCGCCGCCAACGAAATCACCGTCGACTCGACGCAAAGCTCGCGAACAGGCCGAGCACTTTCCTGAGCTCGACCAACAGAGACTATCACGACCAGAGGAGTCGATCAGACCCCCGGATTCAAAATCAAGTCAAGGGCCAGCTATGCCGGATTTGGACACTATGGATGTCGATGCACAAGATGATATATTCCAAGGGCTGGATCCCTTGGATTTCTTCACTCCGTCCCCAGCCCCTCCCATCCCGGCGGAAGTAAAAACCAACAACGACTATGGCAGTTCAGCAAAATCAAGAGGAAAGCGAAAGGCGGGGTCCCCACTATTGGAAACGTTTTCTATGCAGGAGTTCCCTCCCGATACATACGACGAGGACGCCGATGACATCAGGCCCAGTCGTCAACCTCAGTGCGTCGTTTCTTTGCGTTGATACCGAGGTTTGACGCTGCCTAGAACCTACGTGTTCACTCTGGATTCCCTTGGGAGTCGGCATCCCAAGGTGGTGAACGTCCTGAGTCAGTATCTGCAGTTCGAGGCGCGGGAAAGGAAGAACATACCGCTAGATCTGAGTAGTAAGGCAGTCGGAAAGATGGCACTGGTAAGCTCGTCCACGGTACCGAGACTCCGTTTTCATTGGCGTTTGAGGTACCTCACCAACCGAACCTTTCCGATGCCGGGATCTATCTTTTGCATTTTGCTCAGACCTTCATTTCTGCCCCATTGCACTACTACAATCTTATCACGGTGCGTATCTTTTTACTGCTGCTGCTCGACGCCAGAATTCAATGCTACTCTACTCAGATGAAGAAGGGCAACAAGAATTCCTTGGAGCGCCAGTCCGATTGGAACGATGAACGCACCAAGATGCTTCGCGAGGGGCTGACCCAACAGATTGCAGAACTTTCTATCGAGTGGAAAAAGAACCGCGCTGCCAAGGAGGAATCCATGCCGGGTCCCAGCGGACTTAAGCGACGGATGTGAGGGGAGACTCGGACCTCGGTATCCGAGGAAGAAACAGACAAAGATTATCGACTAACGCACAGGCTTCTGGAAGTTGAAACGCGGGGAAGGCGTAAATTTGCAAAGAAACCTAATATGTGCGACGCGACTCTGAGTACAGTAAGGACAGAACAAATATTTCGTGCGCATAACTGGCTCAGTGGTCACATCAACGGCCGATTGATCCGAGGCATCCGACAGAAACCCGAACCCCTATGTCTTCCCTTGTGTACCATGTCCGACTTGATCTCCCAAGCGCGCCTGCTGTGGTGAGCCTGTCCGCAAAGTTAGTTTAGACTGAGACGATGATATTCTGATCAGGTCTGCAATCTTCCTGATAAGTACGGAAATATATGTACTAACGTACTGCGAACCCTCTGGGGAACACGGTTTGCATCACTACGACGTCCATGGCGGGAATGTCCTTTGGAAAGAAGGTTTGGTGTATTTGACCTTCCTTGCAGGTGACGTCGAAATCTTCTGTTCGCTGTCTCAACTATACTCTCCCAAAGACAATTCTTAGGCGACTATAAGTATTCGTGTATTTTTTATTGCATCCTATAATTTCAATTTTGTACAGTCCATGCTCGATGCTATGGAAGGAGGAGTAAATATTATCTGGAAAATGGGGACGCTACATCCGCGTCATATTATTCAAGACCAGTATATACGTATGTATGAAGTACCTTTATACAGAGTTACAAATGCGGGGAACCAAGAACAAAGTATATAAGAAGAAATCAGACCCACCCAGACCCACCCAGACTAATCACCCATCCAATCAAACACGTCAGCCTCGCAGGAGTACAGAGACTGCGTAATCCGGCGCTAGAACGCGGAAGAAGGCTAGAACCAAGCCATGTAGCTCGTCTCCGCGATGTCCGCGGTGAGCGCTCCGTGGTCAAAGTTGAACGCGTCGGTTGCTGCGATGCGCGGCTCCGAGGGTATGAATGGCGTGGGCTGCGCCGCCGCGAACCCTTCTCCGCTACCCCCAATGCGGTACCGCTCGTCAATCCCGACGCCCATGCTGGAGAAGTGATACACATCCGGCAGCCACGTCTCCGCCTCTGCGCCGGACTTCTGTGGGAGGGGGTGAGGCAGCTGCGCGCGGGCAGGCGCAAAAGTCATCTCTTCCGCGTAGCGCGCGAGGGTCGGGTGCGCGTGGCGGAACGCAGGTGGGAGTTGCGCACCGGACAATGAGGCAGGGGACAGGCGGAGGGGCAGGCGAAGAGGGTGTGCCATTGTGCGCACGCGCGTCGCGCCTTTTCTGAAAGCTTCTCCATTATCGGCTGTAGTTTAATTACTGGATGAGACGAAAGAGCGGTAAAGGGAACACATGAACACACAAGGGACTTGGCGGTGAACGGCAGCAGTGTCGCCACGCGCCGGAACAGGCGACATACGCGGTCGAGGTCCTGCAGCGCGTACGGAGCGAGCGACGTCGCTGGTGCGCGCGAGACGAACATCGACAATGTCACCTGAAATACGAATCAGTTATACTCAACAGCTACTGGAAGCGGAGTCGCCCACCGTCGCGGAGAATGCATTAAACCAGAAATGCAGGAAGCGTGCGCTGAGCTGCGGCTCGCGGTCGAACAACGTCTCGAGGGTCGCGATGAGGGAAGCCGCGCCAATGTACGTAGGCGAGCACTGACGGTGCGTAGGGGTGATGTAGATCCACGAACGGCCCGTTCAGCGCCTCTGTGAAACACCGCCGGTGCAACTGAAGGATTGCTGCCCATACAAATAACTGGATGAGCAATCAACAGTGATAGTCTGAGAGAGCGCGCACCGATGTCGCGACCGGATGCGACGAGGGCGCGCTGCATGACGAGGAAGCGTGAAGTTGCGTTACTGTCTGTGAGCGCCGCGGGCGCATGGAAGTCGCGCGCACGTGCGTCAAGCCCAAGCAAGTCCTTGTATTCAGTCGGGGAGACAGCCACGACGGCCTCCAAGATGGGAGCCAGGCATTTGACGAAGAACGAGTTCTTCCACTCATGGTCTATAGAGAAATAAGAAAGGGCGAAACGAGGGAGCGAGGAGGACGTAACGCACAGATAATCTCGTCCTTGGGGACGTGGTTGCTCTCCGTGTAGGCAGGTGGCTTGGTATCAACGTGTGCGAGCGAGAGCGACGGCGGGCGGCCAAGCGACAGACTCTGCTCCGGCGATGAGATGAGGGCGAACAAAGCAGGACTACGCCAGTCTCACCATGCGGCAGTCTAAATTGAGCAGTTCCTGGAAAAGTTATCAGCCATGGCCTAAACCACGACGTAGGCACTTACCCAAAATATTGCGCGCCGACGCTCGTACTCTTCCGGGATCACCTTGAGACGCGAGCCGTCGCGATCTGCATGTATTAATCTAAGTGACTACTTAAAAGTGTCGAACAAAAGCCTCACGGAGCCCAAGCTGGTAACACAGTCAGCATCGTCATCAATACATCTGCACGAATCACGTACCCCTTGCGCAAGCTTCGCAACGAAACCCATAAGGTTCCACGCATAGCCAACAGCCTTGCGGTTATCGGAAAAGACAAGGTGGTACCAGATCATAAAGAAGAGCGCGTGAAGTTCGTCGAAATCGGGCTCCTCCATGAGCGGAGTTTCACAGACGGCGGCACGCGCGAGGTGGTGATATGCCTCGCCGTGGAGCGAGCCGAGCGGCCGCGAAAGATCGACGAGGGACCCGATGGAGAGAACCATGAGCAGCAGCGCAAGGCGGCGCGGGGAGAGATCTGGGACCGGCGTCGTGTAGACGCTATGAACTAGCAAGTCTAAGAAGGTGCGCGAAGGATCGAGATTGTACCTCCAGCGGGTGTCAGCTATTCGGGTAATTCGGAATTAAGGACGACGTACTGCCAAAGAGCATTTCGACGCGCCTCCTCGCACAGTGCTTGGGCGTCCGCACGCGGAGGCAGAGAGTCGCGGATACGTTGACGTATCTTGAGGTCCATGGACCTAGAGAGATTAAGTCTACGAGACGCTAGGTCGTGAAGAGCATACTGACCAAGGAAATGGGAAAGTCACGGATAGTTGGAGAATGTCAGGCGGCACCGTGGGTGCAGAGGTGGCATCGGATGTCGAGGCAGCAGGGGCCGGGACGTAGAGCTCCTGGGAGGTTTTGATACGCCGTAGGTCCGGGGTCAGCAGCGGGTGCTCGGCTTGCACCGATTCAAGGCCATCCTCGAGCTGGCGGACGCGATCGCTAAGCTGGGTAATTTTTTCGTGCAGCTGCTCAGTGTTGGCGAGAATAAAGCGGGATCCACGACCACTCTGAAGGGCGCCTGGTGGATTGATGATTTATTGGAGGATTTAAACGGCATTCAAGGTCACTGACCCTCTGGGCATATTTCGGCACATCCGCGTTTGCAACAACTCTAATAGAAGCATGTCAGCCGGGCCATGTCTTCGTAGAACGACTGACCTGGCACGGAAACACGCGATCACACTGGGGACGCGTCAATGGAGATGGCGATGAGAAAGAGACACATACTTTGAGCTTTAATCTGGGGTAGATGAGCACGCGCCGGCGAGGTGGAAAGACAGAGACAAGTACCTGCGACACTCTTTACACGACAATCTGCGATGCTTGTCCTTGTCCTGGGCCGCGGCGAGGGGTGGTTCTTCGTTGCGCGGGCGCTTTGGAGGGCGGTCGTCGAGGACATCGTGGGCTGGAAAGTTCAACGCGCTGCCCAACATGGCGGTCAGAACGAGAGTTATTATTTGCCTCGGCTTTCAGGCACGCATAGCTATAGCTTTCATCCCAACTCATAAGCTCGAGTTCTGCACCGTTCTTCTCGGACGTATTCGAATTCCCCATACGGCCACCCCCAAAATGGTTAGAAACGATTAGTACAATCCTAACCAATTTCGGTCAGCTTTATGGTGTAATTATCCCGTGAATCCCTAGAGAACTGATGCCAAAGAAATAGAAAATAACCATGTAGGGCGATATTTCGGGTGTGAATGTGAATCGCGATAAATTTGTCCCATTTCTTCTGCGTTCCGCCAAAATGTCCTCCATCGGCATTTGTGAGATAAACCGGATCTTAACGGCAACCACATATCCCCTTCCCACGTGGTCCGTGAACTTCGGCTTTCTCCCCGCTCAGCTCGCAATATCAAGATCTGCCCAAGTGTGTAATGATGTGCGACTTGCCAGCAGTCGTTCCGACAGACTGCGCCAATGTTGCGAGCCACATACATTTGCATTCAGTACTTGGACCTCAATATACCTGCGCGCATAGAAACAATCCATTAATAGCAGCGTTGAAGGGGTATGAACGGACGCGGTGCGACGGTGGCCAAGAAATAGGTTGGATTGCGGAAGGGCAACCACCTTTAGTGAAGGATAAAATTAGCCATCCAGTTAGACAGACCACGATTGACCCGCTTTACCTACGTGCAGAAATACTCAGAACCCGGCGAAGAGGACACCCCGCAGGGAGAACAGTGCCGGCACATGGAGCCAGATGGTCGTCGGAACCATGGGAGGTAGGCATGGAATTTTCCTGTTAGTATGTATACTTGAACCACACCCCAGCCCCGTGCCAATGAAATGACCGAGCCGATGCCCACACTGCTTCCCGCCAGTCCACACAGATCGGGATTCAAAAATTCAGGCTTGCATGCAGGTGGGTTCAGTGAGGTACCCGTATCTCAGGAATAACCGGCTCCTTTCATAATTGCAGAGTTATGCAACCTCCATTTGGACTCCCTCGGACCAGGCTCCGAGGCGGGAGGATCAGAATTCATCCCGCACTCGGAAACTTGATAATTTTTGCGGCCGCTTGGCCGCCAATCGCTTGGGTTGCGACTCCAGAAACACCTGAGGTATAATTTTAGAATGCTGAGACGGCCAGAGATTGTATCCAACTTGGGGACCCAGGTAGTAAATGCGGAAACGAGCGGTTGATGAGGATCTGACGAGTTAGAGCAACCCATTGCAGGCATTTCTCCGGGTTATTGAGAGGTCCACCAGAAACCGAGTCTTATACGGCGAGAAGGAGGCATCCGATCTTCAAGCTGTAGCGATGGCACAGAGTTTCAAAGCTGATTCAATGAATGCGCATCGGGTTAGATCCAAAATCGGATTGAACGCCCGTAGAGCTAAAGCGCTGTGAAAATTTGAAGGAAGGTGAGTCCACTGTACGTGGTTGGATTCCCACCGGCGAGGGGTGTTCATTCGAATTTGGACGCCCAGTTGTAGTGGCAATATTAATGTCTGGATGATTTGAGCTTCAGCTTCTAGCAAGGTATCCTCCGAGGTCGTAGAAGAATCAGCCTAAACGTGGGAACCTTCATCATGCCAGTGATCGACGTGATCCACGGTGTCACCCAGCAGCACCCGGCCAAATCCGGTCGCGCTTTCAACCTCCATCAGCCCGAGTCCTTCTCAAACCCCAGCGTTGCAATACCATTTGGGCTCTACTTCGTCGCATTTAATGGAGCATCAATAATCTAGAACCTACTGTTGCTTCAGCTTACTTGAAACCAATCAATAAGTTGTGAGCCACGAGAGACCATTTCCGCGTCTTAGACTCTTAGTCGACCCCAAATCGTTATCCATTAAAGGCAGCATCATCAGCTATCTTATCGCTAAACACTGAAACTCACGAGCATTGGTTTAGGTCCTCCTGCGCGTCAGATGTCCGTATCTGTAAGATACGAAGACACGAGTCGCGACTCGCGCACGGAGACAGACAAGGGAACACTAATGCGGAGCCGCAAACCCCGTCGAATATCAACCTTACGCGGCCGGTATCACGTTGGACCATACCAAAAAGCGTAGGTGAATGAATTTTCATCTTCCATTGTAACCGGCATTTCCGCATCATGTCAGCACCAGCGGTCATCCCAACTGCAGTATATGTAGCGCCTGTTGAGCGGTTCTGCAGGTTCTCTATTCACACCTTCTTTAACCCTCACTATTTAGACAGTCCCGGCATGCTCTTCCCTATCACTTTTCTCGCCTATTTACTCCCAAATCTACTACTGATTGATGCAGTTCCTCACTCTCGCGGCTCCTCCCCAACCGCTACCGTGGGCCGCACCAAAGTAACAGGAACCACGGGCTCCAGCACCAACATCGACTTCTTCGGTGGCATACCGTTCGCCTCTGCGCCAGTGGGATCACTCCGCTTCCAACCTCCTGTGCTCCAGACTTCCATTCCCGGCAATGTCGCGACATTCAGCGCGAAATCCTTCGGAAACGCGTGCTATCAGCTGGTAAGTACCCTGGCTTAATATTATCCTGTCTATCCCTCATCGTGCATGGCTAGAACACGACCGACGCGGCCCCAATCACAATGCCCATGTCCGAGGACTGTTTGACGGTCAATATTTTCCGCCCAGCTGGTACATCCGCGTATTCCAAGCTCCCAGTCATGTTCTGGCGAGTTTCATACTTGTTTGTAAGATTTTCTCTCGCTCACGATGAAACAAATGCAGGACATATGGAGGAGGTTTCCACAGCGGCGCATCTTCCAGCTTTGATGCCAGCACTCTCGTCGCCTACAGCGTTTCTCGCGTATGTCCCATACAGCATTTGGTTCCCACTCTCATACCGGTCGACTTTAGGGCACCCCAGTTGTTTATGTATCTACAAACTATCGTCTGGGCCCGCTCGGGTTTCCTCAAGGTAATGAAGCCGATGCCACTAGTGGCGTGAATCTCGGGATCAAGGACCTCCTTGCCGCGTTGAAATGGGTCCAGGCCAATATCCAAGCGTTCGGGGGAGACCCTACTAAAGTGTGCAGCCATCTACTGTTCTCAAAATACGTACTCACCATTCTTTAGGTGACTATGTTCGGCCAGAGCGCCGGCGCGATCATGTCATCTATCCTCTTCCTCAATTCCCAAGTCTCTGGACTCGTCAGGGCCGCGGTAAGTGGCATGCATGTTCTCTTCGCGGCTTGGCTGACGTCCGTGTCAGATATTGTCTTCGGGCTCTGCGGCCACCTCGCCCGCCTTCACCGCTCCTCAGCAGGAGTCATTGTGGGAAAGCTTCGTTGCGGGCGTCCCGTCGTGCGCACCTATGGCCACTTCTGGCTCGACTCTCGGTTGCATGAAGAACGCATCTGTCACCGACTTGATGGCCTCGTGTGCTGCGGTCGGGACTACAGGGTGGATGCCCGTCATCGATGGAAGTGGCGGGGTCTTTCCCGCTATTCCCTCCACCCTGTTCGCACAGGGTAAATATTCGAAAATCCCCCTCATTTCCGGGGATGTCCTGGATGAAGGTCCGTAGTTCTCGTCAAAGTACTGTCCGTTCACCGAGGATCCGCAGGAACGCACTTTGTTACCCAAGTCGCAGGACTGGACTACTCCTCGGCATTCATCAAGAAACAGATAACCGCTGTGTATAGCCCGCCGCTGGTCACCGCAGCAGAGCTCTCTAGCAAAATTGACGAGCTTCTGACGCTCTATCCGGATGACCCTGCCCTGGGCTCGCCTTACAACACCAGCAATGAGACGTTTGGGCTTAATAGCGGTTGGAAGCGCGCAACGTCGATCAGTAAACAGGTTCTCTTGTCCCGGTGAAGTCGTTTTCTGATGCCATTATGTGTCTAGCAGGTGACCTGGGATTCCAGTCGACACGGAGGATGTGGTTGCAGGCCGCTGCAGCCGGTGGCTCCAAGGTCTACGGGTACTTGCTCACGCAGCCGCAGCTCGGAGACGCGTCGCTCGGAGGTACGTGCTGCCCATCTCTATGACGCCCACAATTCTCAGTATTCATCCCTAAGTGGATCACACTTCGACGAAGAAATATATCTACGGTGATCTATTGAGTGACGGTGTTGCATCTGACGCTGTTCTTTCCAACATGATAATGGACTACTGGATATCATTCGCAAGCTGTATGGATCCGAATGACGGGAAGGGAACGAAGCGCCCTACATGGGGGCAGTACAAGCCGTCGAATAATGCGCTGATGCAGCTCAACGGGAGCAACTCGACAATGATTGAGGACAATTTCCGTTCCGAAGGAATCGCCGCAATTAACGCTGAACCGCTTGTATTTTTCCACTGAGTTACTCTTAGTACTCGCTGTTCCAATAATATATCATTTCTCTAAGTTCACTTCCATTTCGGCCGTGCTTACCTAAGGCCACTCGGTTAACTGCACCTTATACACTCTCCCCGCACCTGTTTCCCGGCCATTGTGCATGGCGCGAATACGGGAAGTATGGGGTCCCAATCTCGAGTCCGAGATGCGGCTCATACGAGAGCTCATCGACAACTATCCCTACGTCGCAATGGTGCTTGCGTGTCCACTCAGTGGCCCGCTCCCCGCGCTTACTCGCGTCCCAGGACACAGAATTCCCCGGCGTCGTAGCTCGTCCAATGGGCGCATTCAAGACCTCCTCTGACTATCACTACCAGACGATGCGCTGCAACGTCGACCTCCTCAAGATCATCCAAGTTGGCATCACTCTCGCAGACGAGAACGGCAACTTTCCGCCCGAAGCCTCGACCTGGCAATTCAATTTTCGTTTCAGCATAAAGTGCGTTCTTTGAGCTCCAATCTGTTCCCTGCTCAATGTAATTTAGCGAGGATATGTACGCGCCAGATTCGATTGACCTGCTTCAAAAGTCCGGAATCGACTTTCAACGGCACGACGAGATTGGTATCGCTCCGAACGACTTTGCGGAGCTCATGATCACCTCCGGGATGGTCTTGTCACCAGACACGAAGTGGATATCGTTTCACAGGCGCGTCATGTGCGATGATTCCACTGCGCACACTCACCTTTGTCCAGTGGCTACGACTTTGGCTATTTCGTCAAGCTCCTCACCGCCGCCTCGCTCCCCACTACAGAGGAGTCTTTCTTTGAGCTCCTTCAGACGTGGTTCCCGACGGTGTACGACATCAAGTATATGATGCGCGCGTCGAACAACCTCAAAGGCGGGCTCCAACAGGTGGCGGACGACCTCGGGGTACGCAACATTGCCATCACCCTCTTTATGTTCCCGGGATTTAGCGTCTGACGACAGACTGGCGCCATTTTGCAGGTCTTGCGCATCGGGCCGTCGCACCAGGCCGGGTCGGACTCGCTCCTGACCGCGTCGACGTTCTTCAAGATGCGCGAGATATACTTCCACGACCATGTCGATGACGCGGAGTACTCGGGCAAGCTTTACGGGCTGGGCCAGACCGTGACGAACGGCATGATGGGTGACCCTGGGCGCGGCGGCGCGACGATCGCGGAGCGAGAGGATCGTAGCGTAGCTCGCGAAACCCACAACCAGACACCAGGTCCAGGTTCGAATCAAAACGGTGTAAACATGGGCATGACCAACGGCGGTCTGCCGACACCACTGCCTACATCGTCTTACCAAGTGATGAGCAACGCCCCATATCTCCGGCCAACATTAGTAGGCGGGCGATAGTCCGCGTTATTTCAGGGTGTAATGCATTGTACGATTTTGGATGAGTACGCGGGGCGTAAGAATAAATATTATATTATATTATGGTAACCGGATCCAGGGCTGGGCGTCTCTTCAAGCCATCTCCACCTGTCCAAATCAACAATGAGGAACAAAACAACGACGCGGGACGTGGGACGCACATAGTTACTAGGAAATATACCCTTCTGGCCGGTCGAGTTGATACCTTATAATTCGTGTTAATTTAATCCGTTCAAAGGGACAGCGACGGCGTACCTTCCCACCAGCCATCCCCATAATGCTGACCGCCGTTAGGGCCACTGGTCAACTCGACAAGCTCCCCTTCATCAAGGCCGAGCTCGTCGGCACCACGCGCCTCGTACGCATAGACCCCTCGCACTGCATGGCATTCTTCCTTCAGTCCGTCTGTCATTCAGATGCTGAACACTTACCGTACTGCCCCGAGCCCTCCTCGGAGGCCCCTGAGGGCGTTGGCGCCTCGTCCTCGTATTCGACGTACGACGCAGGGACGAGGCCCGCATTCTGTCCATCGGATACTTTGACCCACCCGGATCCATCGTCCGGTTCTAGAACCTGCACCGAGGTCCCCTCTGCAACACATTAATATCAAGCAGCATTGGGACCTACTAAACGCACCGGCGACTTGCAGCTCGAACTCAGACGTCGGCGTGAAGTCGAAGAGCATGCGGGCGGACTGGTACGACTCTTCGTACGATTCCTCTGTGACGGATTGGGCAAATGCGGACGGCGTCGGCGGGGGCGCTAGAGGGGGTCAGATAGGCATCGCAGCCTGCCAGGTCAGGAGGGGAGCATACCGCGATCGAGGGCAGTGCGAGACGCTGTAGTAGCGCTACGCGACACGACAGAGGTCTTGCGCTCAAGCTCCGAGTGCTGGCAGTCCGCGGGTACCTGGGGGGACATCTATCACACCGAGCACGCGGCAGTGCTATTTCATTCGAACCTTGAGCTCGCATTTGGAGTGGACAGACAGGTTGCACGCTCGGCAGGTCTTCCCCTGTTTGCTCAGCCCCCAGATAGACGACTGCGTCGAGATTAATGGTGACGCAGAATTTAATGTAATTTCTCCGGTCAAAGTACCTTGCAGTATCCGCATTGTGTGGGAATGGAGAATGACGAGCTCTTGAAAGAGTGCGGGTGTTGTGCGCCCTCGTCATCTATTAATCGATTCAGCTCGAGCCGGCATTCATCGCGATGTGCTGCTCACCACCGATAGCAGCTGAGATAGTTTCCATCTCGGTATTTAATATGCGCTCCGATGTAGCATATGACATCACTTGGTGATTGGCATCCAAGTAATTCTGCAGACAGAGTCATTACAGTAAATCATCAGAGTACGGAAGGACCTACCTCGGATATATCGTCGATCTTCCCCAGCGAGTGGTCAGCATCGTATGCCATGAATAGACTTGAGAGCTGCTCAAGCTCCCTCCCTGTTGCAAGGATATGAGCAGCCACCCGCGCCGCATCGCAGTGTCTATTACGTACGTTTGCCTTCCATGACCGGACTCAGCTCTTGAAGCTTCGCTCGAGATCTGGTGAGTTTGTTCTGGAGGAAAACTTTGGGGGCGGGCTCGACACTCATCGCCTCCTAATGAAGCAGGAAAGAGCACGCGCAATGCCAATCAGTTCACGAGGAGAACCTGAGGAACGAAAACTTGCCGTGTCATAGTGGTTAACGGCAGGCTCAAATTTCCAATCGCTAGGCGGGTTGAAAGCACGGATATTATACTCGATGAAGATTTCTTGATCCTTGGAGGGGTCCACCTGGCTTAGAACTGCTTCGACCCCAGCTAGGCGCGTCTTCAGGACGTCCATGTGACTCATTTGCAGAGCTTGCGAGTGGGCGAGAATCTTGGCGAAGCTAAGGACCAGTCGACTTTGGAGTATTTCTAAACAAAGCCCTGTGGTCAATAAATGAAATGCACGCGGGTGGTTGGAACCGCACGGAATTGCTAGATAAATGTGTCAGGTTCCGAACAAGGTAGACGCGGCTATGTGTTGAGACGCACATCTTCGAGCGCCGGTAGGTCCTCGTTGTAGAACTTAGCCTTGACGCTGTTCGCGACAGCGGTCGAGATCAGATACACGCTGCGCTAGTGCATGAATATGGAATGTGCGAAATGAAAGCTCGCGGCCCACTTTTTGCTGTTTAGCATATCAACTCGCTGCTGTTCCGCCTGTTTTGCAGCACGGTCTGCATGGCGGTCATCGTTGGCGCGGACCTAAAGCAGCCATGAGGCTGGCGTCGCACATCGCTAAATATGAGGACGCGACCTGCTTCTGGCGAACAGACTCGACCTCGGAACATTCGTCGTCGTACTAAAGTATATTAGGTCGAGACCTCCTGACATTCCACAAGGCATGGCTTACCTTTTGCTTGGCCTGGATAACTAAATCAGATAATGAAGGAAGCGGAAGAGGTGCGGAATGAACTGACCTTCAGGCGGTCACCATACGCACGATCCCTCTCAGAAAGTAGCTTTTGGAAGAAGGCCATTTCCTGGGTACGGCCTAATATTAGGTGGGTGAATCGCATGGTGCACATCCAGACGTACCTTCTTCTTCAATTCCTCCTTTTTCCGCTCAACCCCCTTCAGAACGTCTACCACTTGGGTGGTCAAAGCATCCGCGAGGTTTACGTGATCCTGCGCCGTGTTGGCCATGGACGAGATGATTTCGTTGAATGCGGCATTTATAGTGCTGTCAGAATAAGTGAGAAACCGAGAGACTGTGAACAACAATATTACTTGTCCCCCAGGGTAGTTTCGTTCCAAGCTTTTGTCGGCTCATCTCCAAAGACAAGTGCGGTAACGAGCTTAGCTCTCTTCTCAGTCGCTCGTTTAGTCAGAACTTGGAGCTTCGCGGCATATTCACGTTCTAATGCAGCTCGGTCTCGGTAGAGCTCCCGAACCTAAAAAGGATGGGTGTTGCGCACGAAGACGAGGTCTGACATGTTTACCTCAACGAGTAAATGCAGGTGTGAATCAAACAGAGATGATATGCGTTCTACTTGGTCCTGAAATAACCGGCGTGAGCCAGGGACCCAATAGTGATTCTCTGGCCAATTACTGGTAGGGCCTGGCCGAAACTCTGGCCGGGCATGGTCGGCACAGCGATGCAAAGAAACGGGCTCAGCGGTCAAGGTGAGATGCGGATATCCATTACGTCATCCATCAAACCAAATCACCGATCGCAAAACGCCGATATTGTCAAGATATTATAGAAATATTCATCGCTTGCCAATAAGTATGCTCTGGTAACCAACTGCTACCAACTACGCGAAGTGGAGTGGTATACGCGTGCAGAACGCGCGCGTCCGATGACCCCGATCAAAATTCCGATTAAAGGCCGATAAAACATACGAAGCAAGGCAGCAATGAGGTGCTGGTCCCACGGCGTTCAGCCAGGGCGGGATTTGGCCCTGGTTACGAACAATCACGAACAAAATGGCGTGAACATACTTCCATGAAATCGGCGTTATTCAGACCTCGACATTTTCGCATGTTGGCAACTTAGATAATCCCAAATATCAGCTCCATTGAAATATCTGAGGCAAGCCCGAGGAGTCCATGGCGCAGCCAGGAACTAGAAGAAGAAGCAAGCACCAGTGTTGGGGTCCCTCGCTGGGAGTAGTCTTACTATACCGTGCCATACATTTTTCGACTTCTCCCTTTGAGGTCGGAACTTGAACGCGGGATCAGCGAAGTGCAAACAGGGACATCCCGGCCATCTTGGAACAGCGGAGTACTGCGGAGTACGTACCAACGGATGCCCGTGCGGTAATACCAGGGACGGACACGCCGCATTTTCAACCGCCGCGAGGGTAGCAGCACGAGGAACAACCGACATAAGGGGGACAGTCTCCGCGTGAATTAAAAACAACAGACAAACGGTGGGGACAAGCAAGGCACCAGGCAGTGGGCACAAACCAAAAGAGGATGCGATCACCCCATCAATATCAGTTACGGCGTGACTTGTGACTGGAAATTTCCAACTTCACCTTTCTTCCGGGACCTAATGCAACCTAAATGGATGCCTAATGTAATGCCGCGGGAACCCAAGAGGAACACCTAACAGGCTGTCTGTGGTCTGTTCCACCAGGGCCGCATTTCGTCTGCCATCTTGACTCTGAATCACTGTTTCGGATATCCGGCACCTCCACAACGTGAAGTTTTCCCCCGTCGTCACCATGCCGAACAATATCGGCCATCGTCATGCAGTGCTATTTTTTAGGGTGCTTGCTCCCGCATTTTAGGGTCCAAATCGCGACTTGTCTCTCCCACCGCATATACAAACCATGCGGCTCTTTTTCGGTCCAAAGGTTTCATAAGCCGCGCGCCTTCACAATATAAAAGGAAGGCCGAGGTCCATACCACATCCCCGTCGCCAGTTCCCACTGACTTCAGCCCCCCCCTCTTCGCCGCCACCTCTCTCGCCATGTCTCGCGCCGCTATCCTCTTCACCCTCTTCTTCTGCGCCATGCTCGCGTTCGCCGCACCCCTACAGGGCAACGCGACCGCCACTGAGTCAGACCTGGATAAGCGCATCACGCACGTCGGCAGGGTACGCGTTTTCCCCGTCGTCCATCGCCACAGCACGTTTACTGACGCGTCTCCTTTGTTCTTTTTCCTCTCTCCCTTCAAATAGGGAACGTGGTACAACCCGAGCGCGGGCCAAGGCAACTGCGGGTACTGGGATAGCGACTCTTCGCCGATCGTCGCGATATCCAAAGCGCGATATGACGCCAACGGTGGAGCCAACTGCAACCAGGCAAGTCAAACACCTTTTACGCTCCTCTTGTATGAACTGACCAGACATTAATTAATTAGTGGGTCGCGATCACGAACACGGCAAACGGCAAGCTCGCATATGGCAAAACGCGCGATAGCTGCGAGTCCTGCGACACCTCTTCTCTCGGTACGCGTCCGTTGTGATGCCATGACGCGTAGAATGCCAACCCTCTTCATAGACATGTCGCCCTCTTTATTCCAAAAAATATCGACGCTCTCCACCGGTCAAATCACCATCAGTTGGAACTTCATGCCCGCCGGCTGGACGCCGTGATCCTCCCGTCCACGCCACATAGAATTCCTTTCCATCCTCTTTGGGTTTTACGCAAATTTTTAGACGACGCCGACCGCCCTTGTGCAAATAAATAGAAATGCTCTGTATCCGTTACGCGCTGATGTTCTGTATATCGACTCCAGCAGTCTTTACAATGTTGTTTCACGTACATTCACGCCTTTGTATCATCGACACGTCTTGATGACCAATAAAAACATATTTTGTGCTAGACTCCTAACCATTTGCCATGAGCGCTGAGCACGTTGCCGTAGGCAGCTCGGGAACTCCTATTGAGGCGCGTGAGGAGTTTGAAACTCTGGGCGGGGCCGATCGCGGCCATCAAAAATATTCAAATGGCTACGTCATCAAAGCCATTTCGGTTGTAAACACACTGGCAACTCCTACAGTTTAGAGAGGTGCAAAGGACATTCTGAACAGACAGATGTTCCTAAATTTGGGTTTCATCTGTGCCCCATTTTTTCCACTATTTTAGACATCAGACTTGAGACCAGAACGAGGGCCATCAAAGAATTCAAACTCCTCGCACGCGTGGATTGTTTGGCCCGAGTTGCACCTTTTTTGGTCTCACCAATCGTACTAGCCTGTCTATTTCTTGAACTGAAACCATCGGACAGCTTCGAACGGGGACGCCCGTCAAGACCCTACCTCAAGCTGGAAAGATACGGTCTTGACACGGTCGTTTCAAAGATTCGAAATATTCCCGCTTGACTTGCAACAATATTTAATTGGCGCAGTGGGAGTATTCACACCTTCAACCAAGTGTGGTTTCCTCCGCCTCTCAAAAGAGCTTCTGGTCCACACTTGTCCTCTGTTCTAGTCTGTTCTTCTCCCACACACGCAGGCACACATGATTGCGGACACCCGAGTCGCGTCTTCCTTCTCCCATACCAACACTTCTCCTGGCTTGCGTATGCGTATAAAATATTGTCATGGTTGTGAACGTCCGACCCCCCTCTGAACATGTATCTTTCACACCTCGCATCCGTGTTGGCGCTCGCCCTTTTCGCCGCTGGGCAAGACGTCTCCATCAAGGCGGTCGAAAAGGCTTTCTCTGCGGCAGACGTATGCGCCTTCAATACCCCAAGCGGCCCACGCTAACCTACAGGCTTGCTAGATTCCAACGGACTTGGCCATTGACTTCAATCCTACTGCGCTGCTCGAAGTCTCCCTTCCGCAAACGACCGGCCCGCCCATTACACTCCACGCGGGAATTCAGGTGCCCCGAAATGGTGTGTGCAGCGTGCTCCCGCGCTCGGCCGGCTGTCTCGGGTGTTCAAAGCTGACAATGTAATGACGCAGACACCGCTGGTCCCCCCACGTTCCACGTTGTCGGAAATGTGGGAAGCGGCCCCTTCGTTGTGGCCACGGTCGACCCTGACGCCCCCACGCCCCAAGCTCCCACCAGTGCCCAAATCCGGCACTTCCTCGGCGGAAATTTCTTCAACCACGGTGGACTACTGGTTAACTCTACGCCCGCGATATCGGAGTTCCGCCAACCGACTCCTCCTGCCGGGTCTGATGCTCACCGGTGACTTACTCCTCATTGCGCACTCGTCAAAACGTAAAATTGACGCGATCCTTCAAGTTATATCTTCCTGCTTTTCAAACAGTCTCCCGAGTTTGCTGCACAAACGCTGGTGAACTCGACGACCTCTGTCTCGCTTTTCAACATTAGCCAGTTCGCTAGTGCGGTAGACCTTGGACGTCCGATCGCCGGAACGTTTATGTTGGTCGCACCGGCCACATAATCTGCCCTGGAACGAGGTTTCACAAGCTTAATGGATATTTGTTTCCTGTCGTGCATTGAAATAAAACGTGACATTGTAATACATGGAGTGCAAGTAGATGTGTCCGGGAAGGCGCCACTCTCCCTCGTAAATGGAGTAAAATGGTTCCAGACACAGGGCGAAGAAGTAAATGCTCGTGAGTGATTTGGTTGGATGGGGGGGGGGACCACTGGCTGCTTAAAGAACAAGCAGGAGCACTGCAGGAGCCAGCAGGACCTGGTAGGTCATTAATTTATTCGTGCTCCACCCAGCATTATTGCTCGGTGAAGGGCTCGGAGACGTAACGGGGGAGGACGACGTCGACAATGAAGACGACGGCAATGAAGACGACGACGATTGCAATGCCGCCGGCGACGACGACGGAGCTATGACCGCCGAAAGCGACGATGGGGCCGTGGCCGTCGAGAGTGGGGCAGAGGACGAAGCGGAAGCGATGGGAGTGGCCGACGTGCCCACACTAGTCGGGGTGCCGATGAATGTGCCGGTCGAGGTCCGCTTGGTGCTTGAGCTACTAGCAGAACCAGAGGCAGACGTGGAGTTTAACCCTTGGATAGTGAACTCAGGGCTAGCATTCCCTGTATAATAATGAGGAACACGTCAAGAGAGAGAACCGCAACACGCACCCGAATCACCAAATAGGACGACGATGTAATTCGTGCGGCTCACGACTGCTGGGACCGTAACGTTCACTTTCTCGTCTGTGAGATTGAATCCGGACGCCAAGGTAACGGCTAAGAGACCCAAGATTAGATGCTACGTAGGAAGTAAACTATAATCGCGCTTACACAGGTGCTCGCTATCTGGGGTCAGAAAACCCAGCATTATCATGCCTGTAACACCCGCAGGTATACCTGTAGCATTCCTGGATGATAGTGAGACCGAGTTTATCAGAGGAAAAAAACGAACTTGCCACGTAACAGTCTCAACCTCGCCAACTGTCCAAACTGAATCGGCAGTTGGGTTCAAGATAGGGGGATCAAAGACGGTCCGGGTGCCCAAGGGTGCCGCAAGGATGAGAGAGAAGAGGAAGAATAGGCATAGGGACATGAGGTGGGACATGATGGAGGACGTGGATGCAAACCGACCGAGGTATCAGGTCAGACAGGGTCAAGGTGCCTCCGTCCCCGACATCGCTTTAAATGGACGGATAGGCGGCGTCGATCACAGGTCAATCAGAACGTGATCGCTTTGATCAGAGCGTGACCAACAGAACGTGATATGTCGCGTCAGATTTCACGCGCAAATACCACCACATACAAATTAGTAATGTCATATGCTGGAAATACAGGTACAACAAAGGCGAATAGGTTTGTTCAGCGAGAACGCGACTTCTGCGAACATATTACAGGGTTCGTGTAAGTATTGAATCTGTTGGCGATTTTTTCGTTTGCGATTTCGTGATGATAGTCTCTGTCGCAATATTAGGGCGGCTGGATTGATGCGAAAAACGGCTTACTAGACTGATTTATTTCGCAATCGTGAACATTTCTCCAGTGTTTCCAGAGTCACCAAACACTAGCCGAGAAATGAGATATTGTGCGGTGGGGCACACAAGAAGACAAACCCAAAATCCGGTAATTGTGTCCAGGCTTGACGTTCGGTACAACTATTTCCTGGCGGGCTGTCAAGATGTTGAAATTCTTGGCCAGAGGACGGTCTGGGACGCGAGACATGATGAGAATCGACAAGGAAATCAGAGCGAATGAGTGTTACCCAAGTCCAATAGTTCATGGTCTCTACAGAGGATGACCATGCCGATGTTGTTTGTGATATGTTCGGGGGCGTGGGTGATGTCCCAAGTAACGTTGTAGCGCTTGCCAATATGCCAGACGGTACCGTTTCGTGGATAGAGAACGGGCGGAGAGTACACATCTCGCTGCAATGGGGCGGGGGCGGAGGCAACGAGGGAGAAGAAGACGAAGAATGCGAGGAATAAAAGCGTGAAGGTCGACGTTGGGGACATGATTAAATGCGCGAGGAAGAAATTAGGCGACGAACAGCGAAGGGGAAAAGGCGGAATGAGGGAGCTGGATTGCTGGCGCGTCCTTTATAGACTGAGCCGACAGTGCTTCTACGGCTATGTCGACGTGCATTGTGTGAAACAAATGAAAGACGCGGCCGTGGTGCGTAAACATGTCTTCCTGCTCCCAACTTTACCGTCGGGTTCCTCGGTCCCATCTGGATGCGAATCGCCGCTGTCCGTCCGAGCTTGAAGGCTGAGTACATCAGCTTTGGCAGTTCATCCTCTTCTTTCAGTCATTTACCATTCAACACGAGGTAGCTTCTCGATAATGCCGGCCATGGCCGACGATTTTGCGCGTTCTCAGCTTTCATTTGGACGATCCCGCTGCTGTACTTTCTACATGCTCTTCGTTCCAATAATCTTCTTGCTGTTTGGGAATCGATCGTCCTGGTGAGGCTATTCTCAGTGTAGGGCGGCGAATAGGGATCGCCACTTTGTTTCAATATTTCTGTATCGCGAGCCGCCGTAAGGCAGGTTCCATTGCGGTACACGTACGTCTGCGCGGATATCAACCCCTCCCGGAAATTCATCCCCGGGTCCGGAAGGCTGTCGACCGGAGGCGTTTCCGCCGTTGGATTGCGGCACCGTCAGGAACATCCGACGACCCACTGAGGTCCTGGATATGCGACGTTGGGATTTAGTAGATAGCTAGGATGGATTTCGGAGCTCCCCCAAACTCTCGTACTCGGGTACGGCAGGCTCGGATCACTAGATGATGCACAAATTAGCAAAGGGGTTGGTTTAGTACTATAGATTTTGTCTTACGATTCGTGATCTCGATATGTAATGTGGTTCGTAGTCTTGCAATGCGGCAAGGTAATTTATCGGGTTAACCTGAGTGTCAAGTAAAGTGGACCTGGATCCATCCAGCCCTGTGGCGTCTCGGATTGCAGGTGCTCAACGGCGATTCTGAGCACCTTTCTCTCCACTGGCGCATTTACCCCTCTCACGGGACGGTGTTTGTTGCTCCTGCTCTTAGATGACAGCTTTAGGCCCGCCGGTGGAGTCGATTGTCCATTCAGATAAGCGCCGCTAGTTCGCCGATTTAACCAGGCTGACTTGATACTTTCCAGCTTCCACCAGATCGAGCCAACGCTCGGCGTCGACGGCGCCGCACTTTCGTCGTAACTCGCGATTTTCGAAACATGCTTGAGATTTGGGCGCCGCTGGGTTTCGGGGCGAGTGGATCCTCTGAATTCCGTGGCTATTGAGCCATATCGAGCTCTATCGAGTTGACCGTAGGAAACGGCCTGAAACGGTCGAAACGTCAACAGCCACCAACATCCACCAACAAGGCGGTTTGGTCACATAGTCTGTGACCTCACGCGTGCCGTGACTGACGCGACCTCCTCTCCTCTTTCCTCAAGTGCTATCAGCGGCCTCCTTCCATCTCCCGGCCACCTCCTGCCGTCCCACTCTTCTTTGCTTGCCGCCGAGATGAGTCTCCCTACCCCTCCCCATACCGGCCACAGAGAGAAGGAAAATCGCGTCCCGCTCTCTTCCCTTGACTTGCTTGCCACCGAGCTCCCTACCCCTCCTCATCCCAGCCGCAGGACTGTTATATGGTCCCCAAATCAATACCGTACTATAAATCCTATACCACGAGTCCCAGCTGCGACCAGCGCGTCGAAAACCCTCCCGACAAAGTCGATTCTGAAGAAGCGGTCGGAGTCGCTGCTTCCTCTCGTCAACGCGTTCGAGCGAGAGACGACACCCGAGCCATCGCGTCCCAAGTTTGACCCCAAATATCTTTCATCACCCGTTGCCACGATTGTCGACTCTTCCGCCTCGCTGGACGACCTCATCCGCGCTTACTCTGTGCTCGCGGCACGCATCAGAGCCAATATCACGTTAACCACTGATTCCGACGCGTCATTGCCCCTTCTCGCGCCGCTCCGCAGGAATAGGGCCGCATTGGTGGAGGCCATTGTCCGCGATCTGGGCCGGTGCTTGGTCGATCCCGAGACGATGAAACAAAGCCCAGAGGATATCGAGGAGGAAGCGTGTCTAAAAGAGCAGCCAGTCCTCCCCCCATCGCCCAAAAGCAGCCCATCGCCCAAAGGCAGTCCCAAGAAGAAGAAGAAAGGAACGACGGCGAAAAAAGCAAAGTACGGCAGAGATCTTTGCACGACGTGCCACTCTGTCATCAAGCTTCTCGCCGTTGTTTTTACTCTTCCAGCTGTCTCTGGCCTATTCACCTGTGCGTTACGTCCTCGACTCTGACGATCTGAGGCTAATTTCTTCCGTCAGTTCCTCAACTACAATCGATCCTCGGCCAGGTTCTTGCAATCCCCCTCGCCGATGATCTACCGACCCCCAATGCTCGCAAGACCTACGCGCTGTCCATTTGGCTTTTGCAGTCACAACGGCTTCCTTCCGTCGTCCTCGAGAAAGCGGCCGACCGCATTGTATTTGCCCTTCGACGTGGCATTGAAGGAGAATTGGGCAAAGAAGGCAAAAAGGGCTCAGCTAGTGATGGTCTGAAGGCGAGTTGTTCCCGACTTTGAGAAACAACTTTACTTACACTTACGGCAGGCTATACACGATCTTTCGGTTTACCAACCCTCTATCTTCGTCCCTAGATTCGCGATAGTTCTTCCATCGGTGTTGTCTAGCCTTCTTGCTCCGACCCTCGCTATCCGGGCCCAAGCATGCCACGCGCTGGGAGGGCTTGCTCGCGGACTGGCGACGCTCCCCATCTCCTCCGCTCACACTCGCATATCCGCAGTCATAACCTCTCACTTGACCGCCGCCCCCTCTCCATCCAAAAAGTCGCCTACGAAACCCGCATGCAATGAATCTGCCCTCGTCCGCACCCTGCGCACTACTCTCAATGCGACCGAAGTTCAGCATGTCTCTCAAGGTCCCGTTTGGGGCCTGAGCGTCGTAGCGAGTCTTCTCGTTCTGGCCAACTCCGCGGTTTACGCACATAATAATGCGCGGAGGGCGTTCATCGCTTTGCTTTCACTCGCAATGAACCACAAGAAGAGTTCCATCAGAAGCCTAGGGTGCGCGGTTTGGCGATGCACCGCCTGGGCGTACTGCCAGCCACTTCTTCCCGGCAATGGGGACGACGAGTCGGAGGTTGATAAAGAGGACGCTACGAGATCCAAGCGTGGACTTGTTGAGCAAGGTCGGGAGCAATTCTGGACAAAGATCGTAGCCACCGTGGTCGACATGGGAGTGGGTCTCTCGACCACCGCAGCGCTCCTTGAAGAAGCTGGGAGTACCAGCGAAGAAAGTCTCACTCGTATAGCGCCAATAATGAGGATGATGACGAGCAGGGGCGGTGACAATCTCAACAGCGCCATCGAAATCCTCGCAAGAATGGTGTCTTTCGAGCCGTCCGAGACTGACTGGAGCTGGAACAAGCTTCTGCCTCGTGGACTGTTCTCTGCTTCACCTGGACTTCTCACGGCCGACTACTCCTCCCTCGAATCTCCAGTGCGGTCTATCATTGCACAGTGTCCTGATAAGTGCGATGTGCGATCCTTGAGTCGTGATGAGGTCGCTCAGCCCGAAATCTTCGACAAGCTTATCGAAATGTGGAAAGAGTGTCTTGGATGTCTTGGGCTTCGAGATGATGAACCCATCTCGGTACGTTGTCATCCAGCTTGCAAAAAAAAAAATTATCTAATTGGATAATTCACTCAGTCGGACATGCTCTTAATTTGGGATCATCTGATCCAAGCAAACGCCACGATTTTGCAAGGTAAGCCATTGCTGGCCGTCCCTTGGGTTGTTCTAACCCTTTCAGCAGACAGTGACACAGCCGATAACGACACCGCAGAATTCGCCGCCAAGGCAGCTGAGATTCTAGGCGACATCCTGCTCGACACCACTATCGAGGTGACCTTGAAAGCCGGGGAGGTTCGCTTTTGTACCGATGGCCCGGAACTGAGGAACGATCTATCCAACGGCGCGCTGAAGCTGAAGCTCGTCCGCGCACTCTGGGCAATTACTCGCAAAGTCATCTCCAACGCCCAGCTCATCTGTGCGGGCGAGAGGCTGATATACGCTCTTGTGAAAGGGGTAGACGAGTTCACGGATTCAGGCGAAGCATCTCGCACTGAGTGGGCACTATTTTGCGCAGAGGTTCTCATTGTCTGCGACGCCGATGACGTGCAAAGCTTCTGGAAATGCGTTGGGGGATCGAACCCCGAGTGTGAACGCATGAAGGACCTTATTTGGAGGACTTTCGTGGAACAGTGGAAAGAGGAGAGCAAGTGCAATTGGGACGCGGCCCTTCTCCTCCTCTTGTTCCCATTCACGTGCGTATCCTTTCCTCGAGCCGGACTCCATTTTAACTTGGTTTCAGCGCGGAGAAGAGCTGGGAGCTCAGTGATTCCGATTTCGTTCTTTGGGACTCCTTCCTTGAGTACGCAATCGAGAAAGGGTTCGACTATAGTCTCGATGCAGTGAACGTGCTCGAGCATGTCGCCGGCATTATCGCCAAGGCCCACAACCCAGCTTCGACCACGGCGTCTCGCATCGTCGATACTCTCCTAAATCACTTCCTCTCGATAGACTCGGAGGCCGTCCGAGAACTCCCGGAGACCTTGTTCGAGTTTACCAACGACACTCTGCGCTCAAGTTATCCTCCAGAGCCACGCAATACGCAGCAAGCCCAGTGGACCCTTCGCTCTGTCGCGCGCGCTGTAGAACTTTGCCCCCCTGAGCTCCTCATGGATCTGCTACGACTCATTGAGGACGGGATATGCGTGTGGGTGTCGGACGCGCACCAGGCGTTCAATGACGAGGATTATGCTTACAACGTGAGTGCCAAAGTTCTCCCGTTGACCTTATCACTAAGTGTGGATTAGACGGTCAACCTCTACGAAGTGACCCTGATGAGAATCAGATCCCTGCCTCATGACCTTCGGATTCTGGAGGCTCTTGGATCCATCCTTGAATCTGGCTTCGTCGGGCGAGAAAACAAGCCAGAGGGGATTGCCGAAGCCTTTGCCGGATTCTGGGCTGACACCTATGCAAACGATGCAGTCCCAGAGGAGGGCTGGCCTGCAGAGATCCAGACGTGCTTGAGAATTTCATCCGACGAGGTTGACCCTGACGATCCTTGGGATAAACTATCGTTATCTCCAGCCTTTCGCGGCGAGCAAGAGGTGTCCGCGAACGGGAAACGGGTTCCGGCTGGCAGCCCTTTCAAACTTTCTAGGGCACGCTTCCGTTCTGCGTCTCCTGAGGTGGCAGCTGCCGCGCTCAAGGAAGACGCGCTGCCTCCTCGTCCCATTACTCCCACTACCCCTGTCGCTGCACGCTCCCGCGCTTCGACGCCGCCCCGCCCGCACAAACTACCCTTCCTCTCGCAGTCTTCTCCGACATCCCCTGATTCTCCGCTATACGCACCCTATCCCCCGTCCACACCTTCTACACCCAAACGTACACCACTGCGATCAGTGAGCGGCTCCAAGTCTTCCCCGAACAAACGCAGGAAGCTCGATAACAAGGAGAACGAATCTCCTGGTCCGCTTATTGCCTCTGTCATGGAACGCATCACTGCAGCGTCGCCGAGGTCCGGCTATGACTTGGCTGCGAGCAAAAAGCATGCGTCGACCAATCGTGGGGAGGAAGAACGTCCCTTCAAGCGAAGCAAGACGGACATGGCTTTGCTAAGTGGAGACAAACAGTCTTTCCGCCCTAGTGCCAGTGACAGCGACGCCGAAGAGGAACGCCTCGTCGAGTTTAGCCTTGTGGAGCGGGAGCAAACCAAGCCGAGCCTTGCAGGATCCCTTGACGTTGGTGAGGAGACGACTGCTCCCACAAAGAAGCGCAAGAGGGTGCTGTTCGAATGCGTCGAGGTTCCCAGCGTCCGCGAAGTCTATTCGGGGCTGAAGGGCACATTCCCGTTTGCATTCGCTACGCCATCCAAGGAAGACCGGGTGCAGACGCGGACGACCTCCAAGGGAGCGCGCCGAGCTTCAGCGGCCTCGTCTTCCTTGTCGAGGAAGCGGAGACGGGATAGTGACGAGGCATCGGAGGATCCCTTCAGTGGTGCGTTTTTTCTCGTCGAGACTGCGCGCGTCATTCTAATTGTGAACCCGATTCCAGATGATTCCATGACCAGAACGCGCCCGCCCAAAGGCTCGTCTGACTTGTCGTCGGATGACGATGAGTACTTTGGCCAAGTCACGCCTTACCATGTCTTCTCCCCTGCTCTTCGGCGCGCACAGAACGACGACCCGCCGAGCAGCGATGACTCTAACATGTCTGTGAGCCCTTTGAAGGCGGTCGTTTCGCGTCGGCTGCAAAAGAGGGGCTCGAGTAAGCGTTTGGTTACCCTTTCAAAATGATTTGTTTTCACTTGCATTATGCTGTACTTATTCGATTTGTATACATCCACTGCATCCAATACATCGCATTCTCTCTGGCGTTGGCGAGTGATTTGGGGAGATGATGCGGTCAACAGGTTTGACCCGTCGTCTAGGACACATTGGACCCGAGTCGTTATGATTCGGACTCCGGAGACGATCCTAATTATTGCCATTGCTACCAATAAATTCCAGCCGGTTTATGTCCACGCACCGTGGGTTCCGAACTTCCACGGAGCCGTGGTTGGAAAGAGACGCGACGAAGATAGTCTTCCAGATGTGGACTGGCCATAGACATCTGTGGACATGTACATGCATGACCATCGGCGCATCACACGAAGCTACATACGCGAATCTGCCTCGTGGACGCCGCATGGGAATCTGGTGAGCAAGCTTGAGGTTGAGCTGTTATTACCGGGTCTCTTCGCCTACTTCAAGTTCAGATGGTGGAAAGAGATTTAATTTTGATTTAATTGAGAGAGAAAGAGCGACCGGGTCGGGGGTTGTCGGTCGACCACGCGGAGATTGGTCCGACTGATCCGAGGACGCGATCATCAGAATAGTTGGCTGAATCGAAGTGACGGTTACCGATCCCAGCCACTTTTCAGCATCGACCCGCGGGTTAGGTATCCGCTCCCTCCTCCCTTCTCCCTCCTCCCATATGTCTGAACAATTGCTAGATACTCCTGCAAAGCACCCCTTCTCTGTAACAGGGCTCGTCGATCGCGCATGGAACCGCGTCTCCGAGGCTGCCTTCAAAACAGGCTGGGCTCCTGTGGCTAGATTATCAGAGGCTGCCGTGGTTGCGTGCGTTTTTCTCGTGTCTTTTGGGGCACATGTGCTGACGCGCTGCTGGCCCATTAGACTTATGCAAAATATCACTCAGGGGCAGCTTCGAGTTCTCACCTACTCGCATATCTATTCGTTCCCCGCCGTTGGAGTGGCCACCGACGATTCACAGACCAAGGCTGAGCTCAGAGTCGCAAATGACGCGTTCTGGCTAAGGCTCTGCCTCATGAGCGACTTGGGATTCGCCGAATCGTATATGTATGGTGATGTTGAATGTGACGACCTGGTGTCGCTCTTCAATGCAAGTGCAGTCTTTCTGTCTCGTACTAGCATTGATCTGTCATTCCAGATCTTCTTGGACAACAGGCAAAAGCTTTCGAACCTATCTTCAACGGCCTCGTATCTGTTCACTCTGCCTCAGAAGCTGACGTCCTACCGCTTCCTCAACACAATCGGCAACTCTCGATCCAACATCTCTGGTATGTGGTACACTGAAACATTCAAACGGTTCTCATCAGAAATTTGCAGCTCATTATGATATCTCCAACGAAATGTTTGCCGGTACATGTACCTTTCATCAACGTGACTGAACAGTCCTCTGAAATGAACTCTAGGATTCTTATCTCAAGACATGACATACTCCTGCGCGATCTTCGCCGGTATGTTTCCTTTCGGCCCTTTAAACCCATCCTCATGGTATTTAAAGACCTGGACGGTGATATGAAGGACGGCGTTGTCCGCAGCGAATGGAGCGGCGGACAAGGCCTCCGACGGCTGGGCCAGCCAGCAACGACGACGTCTACCGTCTCTACACCAGCCGAGACTGACGTGGATGAACTCTATGAAGCCCAGATACGTAAACTCAGTCATATAATCGACAAAGCGAACATCCAGCCCGGAAACCGCGTTTTAGAAATCGGTTCTGTACGTATTTATACTACACGCTGTTGCAATCTAAACTCAAGTCCCATCACAGGGATGGGGATCCATGGCCATCCTCCTCGCACAAACCGTCGAGGGGACGACGGTCGACACGCTGACGCTCTCTGTGCAGCAGCAGTTTCTCGCGCAGGAACGTATAGCAGCAGCCGGACTCACAGGCCGCATTAAGGTCCACCTGATGGACTACAGGAACATGCCCGCGGAGTGGGAAGGCGCATTCGATCGTGTGGTGAGCATTAGTCTCTTAGACATACGCTACAGTGATTGATGCTTGTTCCTCGCATTCTAGGTCAGCATCGAGATGATCGAAGCTGTCGGGTCCGAGTTTCTCGTCGGGTACTGGAAAACAGTAGACTGGGCGATGAAGCCCGTTGGTGGCGTGGGTTGTGTGCAGGTCATCACGATACCCGAAGCTCGTATGTGCTGTTGAATGGCATCAGGGTCCCCTACTCACCGCCGTCCCTTTCAGGCTTCGAGCGTTACATCCGGGAGATAGATTTCATCCGGAAATGGGTAAGTTTGCAGCTGTTACCCACCGATTTCGTTGAAACTGATGTTTTTCTCTTGTTCAGAGTGAGCTGGCGCCGTCTTTGGGTACCTAATGCTCCTTGTTAACCAATTCACAGTTTTCCCCGGCGGCTTCCTGCCCACGCTGACGCTCCTCCTCCAATCAATGCAGGAGGGCTCCTCCGGGCGTCTCATCGTCGACAGCGTATCGAACATCGGCCCGCACTACGCGCGCACACTGCGCGAGTGGCGCCGCCGGTTCCTGCACCAGTTCGACAGTGTCATCGTGCCCGCGCTGAAGAGGGAGTACCCGGACGTGATGAACGGCCGCCGCGGCAAGGAGGAGATCGAGGTCTTTAAGCGCAAGTGGATATGTGCGTCGCCCCCGTCTCGCTTCTTCCTCGCTCCTCCTGACGTCCTCCCTCTTTCCACAGACTATTAGTGAGTGGCTTGGCCGAATCGTCGTGGGGGCGCCGGTGACTGACGGGAATTTTAGCTGCTATTGCGAAGTGGGATTCACCTCGCGGACGCTTGGAGGTAGGTGCCGGCACTATCCGGGACCCGTCGCGCGCTGATCCCTCTGCTCCAGATCACATCATCACGTTTACACGCGAGGGTTGCACTGACTACGGCTGTACCGTCTACGAATAGAGGCCGTTTGGTGCGATGTACTACAGTTATTTATTTTTTTGGACGTTTTGTATTCACTCAAACCAATTTTTGATCGCTTTCCGTTTTGGGATTTGCGATAATTGATGGGCGGTGCATGTCATAACACAACGCGTGGCTAGCGCAGCCACCGCATACTTACGCCACAAAAGGCAGGAACTTCGCCGGTTTACCCGTACGCCGAATGTCGCAATCCATTGACCAAGCTGCGAGTCATCGCCGGGCACCGTGGCGCCCTTGCTCAGTTGCTGAGCTCATACCTGAGTAATCGTAGCACGTGCCGCACGCGGCCCGCCTTACAATCGCGCCTCGTCTCGTCATGAAGGTTCCATGGCTGACTACCGGAAGCCTATATAAGGGCTGCTCTCCCAGATCTGGACTCAACACCAGCTTCAGAACCCACTCCGTTGCAACTTGCACACCAACACCTTTAAAACCTCTCCCTTCTCCATCTCACACATCCTTGGAATGTCGGCGCCCGTAGAAATCCAGTCGGTCAAGCAGTGGAACGAGATCGTGCAGGCCTCCACCGACGCGGGCAAGACGATCGTCGTAGACTTCCATGCTGAATGGTGCGGGCCGTGCAAGGTACGCTGCTTCGCTCCACCCCGCCCGAGCTCCTCATTAAATAAATAAAAATCCCATCCAGGCCATCGCACCGAAATACAACCTCCTCGCCTCCCAAAACCCCCAAGTGCAATTCCTGCGCGTCGACGTAGACCAGCAGACCACGATCGCAGAGACATTGTAAGTTCTCCCTTGCATTATATAAATTCGTGGCAGACATCTGAAGGCCCTGCAGCCACGTATCCGCGATGCCCACCTTCTTTGCGATCAAGTCGAAGAGTGTCGTCGGGATGGTGAGTGTTTATGCTGATGTGGCTGCCTGTCGTATCTGACGGATGATTATTTGTAGCTCCGGGGTGCAGATCCCAAGGGACTTGACCGTCTTGTGCGGGAGCATGCTGGCCCGAACCCGCCTGTAGCGCCCGCTGCTGGGGATGAAAAAGATGGTTCCCCAGAAGAGGCGAGCGCGGCCCAGCCGGCGCGCCTGTAGTTGCTTCGAACGACTGGACTCATTTTAGGACTCTTTAATTGTATTGACACTGTATTTTATGCACTGTAATTCCAACCATTGTCAGGACGAAGCTTGCGCAGACTCATGAGTCCCGACTCTGTCTGTTTGTTTTTTCGACACGGTCGACGCGTCCTGTCATCCCACGTGCTCTGTCACAACGTCGGAACGCGTTCAGTGTTCACTGTTAAGCGCCCCGGAAAGTTGTGGTTCTGCGAGTTGGAGAAGACGCGAAGGTAGACTGAGAGCCCAAGAAACGGTGAGGCCAAGGCCATCGAAGTGGCGCCCAAATATAGAGCAGCGTTCGGGCACCTAAAGCGCGGAGCCTATTCGATTTCCTCATCGCCGCTCCAATATGACTTGGAGATTATTTAGACAGAGTGTGAGGCAAGTTAAGCATAAACGGTCCAGCGGAGCAACATCACGTCCCCACTAGATGGGCGAGGGCTCCAATGAACCGCGGTAGACACCCATTCCAGAACCGAGAAGTTTGAGCTATGCCAAAGGAGAGCACGACGATTGAAGCTGGTATGTACCGCAAACAGGGCGGTGTTGCGGATGGACGAAGAGGAAGCAGGCGTTACCAGCCGCCAAGCTGGAATCCACTGTGGGTCTTGGCTCCCATAGACGTGCCCCCCTCAACGTTAGCCGATGCCGACCGAGGGGACAGCGGCTTGGCAGGTTTTTCCTCACGTCGGTTGGACCGATCTACCCACTTGTTTTCTGAATGGGTGGAAGCGAGAGAAATTGCGAGACAGCCAAAATAGGGTCAACTTTCTTTTAAATTTGAGCGGGCGGGACGTAGGGTTGCATGTACGCACAAATAATAAATTACATTTGGTCCTTTTGATTGGAACACATCCTTCCACAGGCCTGACCAGCCCTGTATCAGATATTCCTTCGGTTGGCTTTGTGAGGCAGCAGCCGCAACCGCGGATGGATCTGTGGCCACGACGTCGAATAGCTGATTGCGCGAGCACACCCAATCGCAGAGTAGTGAGGGATACCGCCGTATATATAGGCTCCGAAGTGGCATTGGGTTGGCGTTTCCCTTGTCAATGTTCCTCGAGACGAGCGAAGGACAGTCCGTTTCGGGCCGGAACGCACAGCCACAACGGACACAACCCGCGCAAACAAAGACTTTCTCAAAAACTTCCATCACAAATGCCTACTGCAACCACGGCGCTGCAGGCGTCCCTGGAGTCCCACAATGACACCTTCGAGTCCCTCCTCAAGCTCATCCCCGCAAAATACTATCTCCCCCTCGAGCAGACCGAAGAACAGGTCCTGCCTTCTCATCCATGCATAACCCACCAGGAGCTAATTTGCATGCCTCCCAGGCGGCTTCCAAATATCAAAAACACAGTAAGAAGCAAAAGGCACCCAAGCAGGCCATCAAGGAGGCCTCGAAGAAAGCGAAGCGGGAAAAGGCGCGCGTTTTTGCATTCATTCGTTACTTTTCCGCTAACGGAGAAAATGAAAATGTAGCTTGACCCCGAAAACCACAAAACCGTCATCGACCTGCAAAATGAGAACGCGAGCGACGAGCCGCAGGGCAAGTCCGCGTCAGCCAAAGGCAAGCGGAAGGCCGTCGCCCCGCCGTCGGATGAGGACGAGTCTGGGGACGACGACGACATTACGATGGACGTGGACGTCGAGCTCGGGGATGATGACGAGGGGGACGACGACGACGCCGACGATGCCATGGAAGACATCGTGCCTATGCCGGAGTCGGGTGGGATCGAGGCCTTGCGGGACAAGCTGCATGCGCGGATGGCCGCGCTGCGGCGCGGCGGCGGGCCGCGGTATGACTATGTCAACGGGAACGCCCCGAGGGACAAGGACAAGGACGCGTTATTGGATGAGCGGAGACTCCAGCGGGCGGCGATGAGAGAGCGGCGGAGGAAGGAGACGAAGGAGAAAATCCGCCGGGAGGAGGAGATGAAGGGGAAAGGGAAGGGCAAGGAGAAGGAGAAGGAGAAGGGTGCCAACCGCGACAAGGGAAATATCACTCAGGTACGTTGGAGTTTATTCTCCGAGCTTTCAGCTCGTTTATTCATTTGCCCACAGACGCAGCTCCTCGTCCCCGACGAAGCCAACTCGCGCTCAAAACCGCCGTCACACGGGCATGCAGGGGTCGCCAACGTCGCCTTCTCATCCCTTGCCGGGTCATCCAAAAAATCGCAGCACCTCAAGACCACGTCAAATCCTACTCAAGCACTCTCCCAGCTCGCCGCGCGCAAAGAAAAGCTCGCCGCGTTACCCGAAGAGAAGCGCAAGTCCATCGAGGAGAAGGAGAAGTGGGACAAGGCCGCCGCGCGGCTGGAGGGCGTCAAGGTCCGCGACGACGAAGGCCGCCTGAAAAAGGCCGTGAAGCGCAAGGAAAAAGAAAAGGGGAGGAGCAAGCGCGATTGGTGCGTTGCCTCTCTACATCTTCTTTCCTGCAAGTAACTTACAAATGGATCAGGGACGACCGGAAGGAGCAGATCACGGCGTCCATGGCGGCCAAGCAGAAGAAGCGGA
Organism: Mycena vulgaris; assembly: GCA_029204335.1. Taxonomy (NCBI): domain Eukaryota; kingdom Fungi; phylum Basidiomycota; class Agaricomycetes; order Agaricales; family Mycenaceae; genus Mycena; species Mycena vulgaris. The sequence goes on from JARGYA010000178.1 coordinate 189,292, forward strand.
CGGACAACATTGCGATGCGGAATGATAAGCGCAAGGGCGGGTCCGCTGCGGGTAAAGGGAAGGGTAAGGCGCGGCCTGGATTTGAGGGCAAGTCGTTTGGGAAGGGGAACAAGGGGAAGACGGGCGGAGGGGGCGGCAAGAAGTCGAAATAGTTTGACTTGGACTCGACTTACCTTCCGTTATCTGGATGGAACTACTTGGTTTGCGTCTTTCCATAGGACTGACAGGATCCGGAAGTGCAGGAATGAGGCAGTTTGCGCTCAGCCGCGGTCCTGTGATGGCCGCGCATCGACGGAACGCGTCCAGCTCTGCCTCCAAATTCCTCATTCTCTGGTGTGATCGCAGCTCTGAACAACGACTTTCTGAGAGTTTCTCGATGCAGATTTCCCGTCAATTGACGGCATGCATTTCGTGGTATTATTACACTAGTTGGGCCATAACGATACAGTTGCTGCAAATACAGACACAAAAAAGAAACAAAAGAAAATAGGCAGGATACAATAAAATAGACTAAGCGCTACCGTGGCTTGTCTAATTTCCTGCTCATCTGCTCGTTTAGTGCCGCGCCGATCTTGTGGGACCAGCGCGTCTCCTGCACGAGGTCCTCCGCGGGGATCTGAGAGGCGTCGTCGGCGATGGCAGCATAAGCGCGCTCTAGCGCATCCAATCGCGCCGACGTCTTGTTCCGCCGTAAAGGGGGCGGGTGATCCCGCGGTGGAATGGGGACCGTATGTGAGCGACGTGAGCACGCGCCGAGCGAAGGACTGGGAGGATCGTCTGCGGTCTCCGGGATAAGCCGCCGGGCAGGAAAACAGGTAAAGGACTCACCAGTCGGCGGGTCCGCCGTAACATCCACGTTCATGGATTCACCGTCATCGGACGACGCTGGGAGGCGCATCAGGGATGCCGAAGCGATAGAACGATACGAAGCTTACAATACTGCGTGTCATGGCCAAATGTCTCCTGGACGTGTTTCACCTCAGCCAAAGACATGCCAGCTTCCCAGCTAGCATAATCTTCCTCTTCCTCTTCCTCATCGGGACTGGGAAGCTTGGGCTGGCGAGCTGGGGGTGCTTTGAATGAAGGAGAGGGTGTGGGCAGCGACTTCGCTTGATAGCGTCTCTTGGACTCCTCGTAAGTGGGAACCTCAACGTAATCGAGGACCAGCTTCCGCATTCCCTTTCGCCGTCGGGCCGGAATGGGATGCGAGGATGCGTGTGGGGAGAGGATAACAGAGTCTCTCCTACTGGTCGATTCTGAGATTGATTCACCCGGGAGTCGAGAGGGGCCGGCAATCGCGTTGAGTCTTCTGCGCTCAAAATCCGCGCCAGGACTGGTTTTACGCCGCTTCCTATCCAGTGCATCTGCAGCATGTACATGAGAGGTAGTTGACTGCGTGAGAGCTATAAATCATTACCTTGGACTTCAGCCGGACGTTTTGCGCCTGTGAAGGCATCATTTGGACCAGTACTAGGACGAATTGTGGCAGAGGAATGCGATGAACCACTAGCGGCAGCCTACGGGTGACTGGTGAAATGATGTATGTAATAGGCTAGAATCGTCCAGATGGCTTGAGTACTCCTGAAGCTGCTCAAGCGCGTCGGATGGAACAGGCCGAGTTACAGGGACGAAGTGCCGGATCGAAGGCGAAGGTTGGAGAGAATGGCCTCGAACAGTTGACGGGGTATTTTCGTCGACCTCCATCAAGCGTGTATCGCCCATACCGATCGTATCCGCGTCGAAAGTGTACAGCGACGCATCAGCGTAATAATCGAATGAACTGGAAGGTGCCGCTGGCTCGGATGCCTGCGAATCAGGAGCACAAGAAGCTGTCCTAAAGGAAATCATGAGTTCGGCGCGTGCTACGCGCAAGGCATGCTTACCCGCTGTGAATCATTCTCGAGAGAAAGATTGGCCGCCAAACTCCCACCGAAAATATCGGTGAATGCTCTCAGACACGTCTTTATGCTCTCGGGGTAAAGATCGTAAAACTCGTCACGTCCGTGATATGTCACGCGCCAAAATCTCTCGAAGGCATAGCCATCCGCAACCGTCGCGAGAAACCGGGAAATTGAGACCAGGTTCTCACCAGAGGGCTCCAGACCTCCAAGTGTTGATAGGGGCGTTGAAAACAAGCACTGGATCTGGTGGCAGCGTGAGTATGAGGCGGGAAAAAAGAACATGTCACACACTATTTCTTTCCGGACATCTCCAACGAGCACATTCTCGTCATCCTCGAGCCAATTGCATATACCATCCTGTAATGCAAGTAGGAGCGGCAGCGCAAGTGCCGATGGAGCAGAGAGAACGATATCTTGAATACACCGAATGAGTTGAAGAGACGTTGACGCTATGGCTTGCTGAGGATATATGCCAGCAAGAACTTTGTCTGTTATCCGTAGTACACCCTCGGGCAAGACGGTCTTTCCACTGAGGTCGAGATGTGATAAAAGCGTCAAGAGTTCCTCGGGCGACTCGGAGAACCTAAATAGGGGTATGAGACACCGCGATTGACTCAATAACGAAAAGGTACCTGTGGACGTCCCTGACGAGTTCAAAAATATGCTCCACAACCACCGTGGGATGGATGGCGGCAGAGTTGGCACATGTTAAGGATGTGCGAAGGAGCCCGTCCCACAGTTCGACTTCGGACTTGGTCATCTTCCAAACCCTGTACAATGTGAGCGCTGGCCAAGCGAAAAGAAGGAGAGCTGACCTGAGAGGAATGCTAAGGAGATACGCTAGATCCATCCACGGAGCTGGAATGTCTGACTTGTGTAATGATTTCACAGCGACCATCCACAGCTGTCTCTGCACCTCCGACGGCATTTGACCTTCGCTCTGCTCCTTAATAACCTGCAGAACACTAGGGAGGCCTAGAGATATCAGTTGAGAGCATAACTCGGCCCATATTTCCCTGACTTGTTCGTCTGCAAGATCGTAACTTCGTTTCAGCACCGCACCGAGAACCGTTTCCGCAGCGGATGCGAGCCAGCGGGATTGAAAGACATTGGTCGTAGTACGCCACATCTTGCTTACGAGGTGCAAACGCTGGATTTGGGCGTCGGCCGTTTCAGCGGGTTCCATGAACGAGCAGATCAAGGTCGCGATGTTGCCGGCGAAGGGATCCGATGGCGTTAGATGCCCAAAGCCTTGTGTCAGGTCAGTTGGCATAAGGAGAAGCGACTGCCATCCATGAACGAGATTATCCTTGTATTCCGCGACAGTCAAGCGTGGGGGACCCAGCCGGACCTTGGCAAACTCCTGGGAGAGGGAAATGTTTGTAGCTCGGACCCAAAGGTCGGCGAGAACATTCCAGTGAAAAAGGATTTCCGAATCGGAAAGCTGCCTCACTTGGCTGACATGGAGTTCAGCGAGAGAGCGGACCGCGGAGCTGACATTCTCGCGTTTCGCCTGGATGCTGCCATCAAAGAGTTGTGGGACCAAAATGTCGAGATTCTGCGGGCCGTTCGACGGCGTCGATGGAGCGGGGGTGTATAGAAGCTTCGTCAGAATGGATATCCCGTCCACCTGCAGGAGTCGATCGCTGCTCGAAAGCATATCCTTCACAACGTCAAGGACCTTCGACACCGAATCGGACGTATCACAGCTTCCGTCACTCGGTGCAGCGTCAAGAAGGGAAAGGACCAAGGCCAATGCAATTCCGCCTCGAAGGTCCTGTTTGACTATCCGGAATGCAGCGTCTCTTTTATTATCTGCGCCGCTTTGGGTAGGAAAACGGGAATACACCCAGACAAGGCATTTCCAGAGGAATGGGTGGAGAGCAGAGACCGACTTCTGCTTATGGACAGACATTTGTGAGAGTGATTGGAGAGTCAATTTGAGGGCATGGGGAGTCGAAAAGAATGAATCGTCCAGAAGAATCACGAAGGACGCCAAGAGCTGGACTGCCCAGAACGGACTGTCTTCAGGATTTGAAGGTTTATCGGACAACGACTGTGGTAATCAGACTGCGAAGGCGAAGAACTGACTTCCGTTTGGCCGTTTGGGAATTGATAAATGTCGAGAGGATAGTAGAGATGGAGGTGTAGGAGCTACTTGCTGTCGAAAGGTTTTTCGCGAGCGCAAATCGACCCAAGGCATTAACAGCCTGTAGGCGAATCATACAAGAGTCGGCCGTAAGATGTTGCAATATGGATGGGAAGACTTCCAACAGGGGGGAGGTAAACAAGCTCGGATACTGTTTTAGGAGTTGACTTGTAGCCTGCGAGCGGGAGGTTGAGTTTAGAATCAATAGACGAAGTGGATCCACAAACTTTAAGGCCATCCGCCTTCGCTTGATCCTTGCCTATTTTTCCCTCGAGTGCACGCTTCAAAACAGAGACGATTTCACGCTTGGCCGGGAATAGAACCGCCGAAGGTAGGTTCTGGACGGATAAGATCCATACAACAAGCGTCCATGTACGCCGGGAAGTTGGGTTGGGGATGGAGGGTGCTGAGCCTAGAACGAGGAGCTCGTTCAAGATAGATCGAAGATCATTAGCTGGTGCATGATTAGATTAGACGTAGGGGTCTGGAGATGAACGTTGACGTACTTGAAAATATTGAGTATAGCGGAGGGAAAGTGAAAATATCGGAAAGAAAGCGGAGAACTTGGTGGCTGAGTAATGCGAAGTCCCGAGCAACTCGAATGCCCTCATCCGGCTGAGTCGTCCGAAATGAGGCGTCCGCAAATGACGTGTCACGAAAATGGGACGGTTCCTCTCGTGTGCGTTTCAGGTCTCGACGGAGTGCTGTCCCGATTTGATGGGAAAGCTCCTTGAGCGCAACGAGGGCGGGTTGCGGTGCCTCCGCACCTAATATGACTCGTATTTGGGATCTGATCCTGTTCGAAAACGTGTTATACGCTTCGATGAGGTCGTGGAACGAGATGTCGTGGGCATTCGGTCCTGTGGATTCCAGTAGCGTTTCCGCGGGGGACATGAAGTACGCGGTACACGCCAAGGGACCATCTGCCGGTGGTTTAGCAGCCGGTAGCATGCAGGTGGAGGGAATGGGGGTGGTAGCGTTTTTCAGGATCGATTTGAGGGGCGCTAACGCGACCTTGACTTGACGTATCAGAGGCTTCGAATCTTGCGTCCGCGACGTGCGAGGTTCCTGGGATGAGAAATTTTCCTTCTGCACGGCCAGTTTCATGACCGCAGGCGACCCGCAACGTGTCGCATGGGCTTGGTGGCGAAACCGTAATGTGATGGAGGCTGGTTGGACCCACGACGATCTCAGGCACTGTTCCCGGCAAGTGGTGTCTCCGGCGTCCTCAGCAGAGAGTTTAAAGATTCTCGCGTATGTATGTGAGAGTGTGAGTCTATTCAAGAAAGTCGAGAACACTGCAGTATACACGAAAGCCTGCAAATTGAAAAAGGCGCTAATCAGTAATATAGACTTGGATGATCATGAGGTCACGCACACCAGGCCAGTCCCGTCTCTCGGTAGGTGATATGTACAAGTTATAGCACAACGCTGGACAAGGCCGGGCTTCGAAGATGAGTGTCCCTATTCAAGTTCCTCGGACGCGCTGTCACACAATGTTTACATTCACGTCAAAATCACGTGAGCTGTAGCTGTGACTCGCTTGGACTCGACTAAATTACTTGGCCTTCACGGCGACGCTAGAACAGAGCCTTCGGCAGGTCCTTGCACTCTCAGGCTTCATTCCTCCGTCTATGCACAAAAACTGTTCAAATTAGATGAATTAGTATCCCTCTGCTCCTCGATCCACGCTTCTTTTCTTGTTCTTTTCGAGTTGGTTGCACTGCGGGAGCAATCTACTGGGCGGCTCTGGATTTTGTCGTCCCACCGTCATGCTACTTAGTGAACCCTAATACGAATCGAACCCATGTCATTGTCAGCCGCTACTAAGTAACGACGCCACAGCACTTGCGCCGGTCAGCCTCGCAGCCAATTCATTCTTGTACGCAACTCTCATCTATCAAATTTCTAAATTTCTACGTTATCCCACCTTTATAAATCCACTTCTTCAATCCAAGAACTCCAGCGGGCTCTGATGTTCTCTTCATTCACTTCTCCCGGGCTCCTGCTCATCGTTCTGTCTTCTCTCGCCGCTGTGGACGCACTATGCCTGCCCTGCCAAGTCGGACAGGCCGCGCTGAGCCTCAAGACGACGCCGTCCCCTGCTTCCCACCGCGGTGTCTACTCGCCATCAATCATAAAGCCGGATGGTTCGACCAAGTGGATGAGGGGAACCGAGGTCAACGTTACGTGGTGGGCGCCGTCTCCGCTCGGTGCCTTTGGATGTGTATTCATGGTTCTTTTTCAGGTCAACATCCGACATGCCCAAGAGCATCACCAATCCGAATGGAAGGATCCTCTTGGGGCGCCTCGAGGCAGGGAGCTCCAACGAGCACCTAAACCTCGGTAAATCTCCCTCCGCGTTTGTGCATTGGCAGTTTCTCATATCATTCAGACCACCCTCTGGCCGGGGGGTTCAATATTCGCGACGGACATTTAACCATACATGTTCCAGACGTTCCTCCCCGCGGCGACTACATCATCGTACTTATGGGTGACAGCGGAAATCGTAGCCCAGTATTCTCGATTGAATGAGATGAGGTCGCTATATAATCTTTAGGCTGCACTGTAATTCATTCGGGCGCTCCTTGGGCGCTCCCCTAATCTGTAGGCTGCATTGTAATTCATTCGGGCACTCCCCTAATTTCATTCGACCTCATTCGACTATATAGCCGCAGTGGAGCGGAACCGACCCAAGGGGATCGAGTGCGGCCCAATGCGGTAATCTAGTTGCTTCTTCGGCTCCACGATGTGAAATTGTGGCAGCGATGGGGCGTGGTGCGACCGCGTCTTCGTACTGGCGCCATGCCAGCTGTTTACACAATAAGTTTGGCGTGAAACGAAATAATTCACCCTGAAACTTGAGAATTCGAAGCACCGGCTCAGCATTCATTATAAAGTCCGACTCGGTCAGCGGTTTCTTTACCTACCACTACCTACGCAGCTTCCTGGATTTTTCGACAGCGCTTTTCTCTCGTCGACATCCATCTAATACTCCGTCTTCCGTTCCTCAACCACGATGATCTTCAACACCCTCTTTTCTCTCCTCGCCCTCGTCCTCTCCGCCACCAGCGTGCCGATCCAGCCCCAACAACTCATTGTCGTCACTCCCCACATTACCTCGCCCACTGAAGCAGACAGCTGGGCTCCTGGCTCGACCTACATGGTCACCTGGGGTAAGCGACTCGCTCGCGGGACCCTCGCGTAGACTAATCCCTACCAGAAACCAAGAGCATTCCTCCGGCGTCCAAGAACGACTCGGGCATGATCTTGCTCGGGCACATCAGCCAAACGTATGACCGCAAGGGCAAACCTCAAACCAGCGAGAACCTCAACATCTGCAAGTCTCATTTCGGCCTTTCCTGTCGCTAGCTAACCTGAACGGCACCTAGCCTCTCCTCTCGCCAACCACTTCATCATCGGAGCAGGGCAGGTGAACGTCACAATCCCAATGGACACTCCCCCGAGGGACGACTATATTGTTGTCCTGTTCGGCGACAGGTGTGTTGTCGCTTCCTCGTTTTTACTTCCTTCCTCACCCCATCCAAGTGGTAACGCGTCCCCGAAGTTCAAGATCGGGATGTAATTCTCCACCCGGTCTTCACGTTCACGCCCTCCCAAGGAGCCCTTCTTTTTGTCGCCTTCCAGCCGCCGAGTCCTTAATGACCTTTGATACCTCAGCCATCCACTCGCTTTGTACCAGACTCACATCGTTTCCCATACTATATACCATGGACCTAATCATACGGCTGAATTGTATCGGGTCCGGCATCCATAACTGTTCCCATTCGGTTTGAAAGAACGCGGCACAAGAAGAACCAAGCTAGGAGAGTGCCAACCCATCATGCCTTTTTAGCGCGTGCTGCAGCCTGCCCGCTGCGCAGCGTTTTAGCGATATGCCCGTAGGAGTCGACCATGAGGCCAAGCGGGACGACGACCCATCTACTCTTTGCATTAGCGGCCATGATTCGCAAGGAAGGGCGGGACTGACATGACGTTCATAAACTGAATTCACAGGCAGCGTCATCGCACGAAAAAATGGAGATGGGAGAGACGTACAACCAAGTACACCCAGAGGAAGAGCGGGTTTGATGTGTCCAGGTTCGGCGAGCCCGTGAGCCATTCGGGACAGAAGGTCATCCACCCACCTTTTTCAGAGGAAGTGTGCCGAGGAGGTAGAAGGGAAGGGAGCGGAGTAGAGATTTTAGCCGAATACATCTCCACATCAGGGTGCACGCACCGTAAAGCTCCGCGGTAGAGAGCACGACAATCCAGTAGTGTCTCGCGGGGTCGTCGTTGACAAGCTGCTTAAGGATATAGCAGCACAGAGGCCCGGCTCCGAGGACAGTCAGGATTTCGAGGGAGACGACGGTCGGATCGGCCGTTCCCCACCGGAAGTCGGCTGCGGCGTATTCTTTCCCTGGTTAGTTCAAGTTGCTTAGTTTCGAGGGCAAGGCACGCGAAGTTAGGAAAGCACGCACACAGCTCCGCGAACGGGCCGACGCTCGCATTGACTTGACGCCCAAAGGTGGAGAGGTATAGGAAAGATCCTTCGAAGGAAAAGTGGATCATGGCATCGAATGCCAGCCAGACAAAGCTCCAGCGGTCGATCCACGAGGCGTTTTTCGGGAGTAGCAACTTGGACCCAGTGTAAGCAATGACACCGAGGGTGAGAACACCCGCAAGAGAGAAAAAGGACGTTAAAGTGAATATCGTATGGTCGGACATGGTGGTCAGGATGTGGAATCCTGTCCTCCGAATGGTGCGATTCGGTGCGACGGCTCACGTGCATGATGCGTTTTTCCTTGACACATCACATGACCGTGGCGTGGTGGCGTTTGCCGAGTCGGAGTTGTGTCGGAGTTGTGTCGGAGCTCCATCATCTTGATAAAATACCGTCTGTCTCAGTGTCGGAAGCCTTAAATTCCGCACGGATATCTATATCACCGACGGCAGTTGACGCGGCCCGGGCGAAGTGCCGGGGCGCGCTCTTGTAGCACTTCAACTTGTTCCTACGCACAAGCTCCATACCGCTCCTGCCCCGTATACCGAGCCCTGCTCGAATCTCGCCACGCCACCGGGCAGACAATTTCTTGTACAGCTTCAAGTTTGACACCCGAGATACAGGCCGGCGGTACGCTCGGATCGTCCTTGTCTTCGAATTCGACAGACGCATCAGCCAGGGCGAGCCAGGGCGTCTCTGATCTTCTGTGTCACCTTCGGCCTTGTAAGTGTATGCACTTACAGTTAATAATCGAATGGGCTAGCTTTTCGTCCGACCCAATTCACTGCATATCTGAAGACGCCCAACGGTATCATCACCGTTTTTTCTACTAGGGGCTGCCGAAGATGCGAATATCCCGCCTATCCCGTCATGCCGGCTAGACAGACATGCCTGAGATGATATCGGAGTGCCTGAAGTGTTCACCAGAGGCAGATCTGTCCCTGAAGCATCCATCCCAGACGTCACCTATTCTTATAAAGCTTGGTAGGCGCGGATAACTTTCCCGGTTTCGTTTTCTCCCCCACTTTGTCCTTAGGATGTTCTTCCATCTTTCCTTCGTTTTGTCCTTCGCCCTTTGCGTTACCGCCGCCACCAAACTTCCCAAACGTGGTCTTGCTTTCGCTGCCGACAACACAACGGACATTTCTAGAGCGAACCAAACCGCAGGTGTTGCCAGCTGGGTTTACAATTGGGGGCTTATACCACCCACCTATCTCGTGGATTCCGGCTTCGAGTATATCCCCATGCAGTGGGGAGCGGCAGAAATTGAAAACCTTGCCGTCACTGTTAAGGGTTTAGGCGCAAAGACCATCCTGGTGAGCTCGACCTGGTACACGCATCTCTGATACTCATCCCCTTTTCAAGGCCTTCAATGAACCGGACTTCGACCAGCAATCCAACATAAATGTCACATATGCTGCCCAGCTTTGGATGCAGTATATCGAGCCCTTGAAAGCTTCAGGGATCCGGCTGGGAGGGCCCGCGGTCTCTTCAGGCTCGTCGGGTCGCCAGTGGCTCACAGACTTCATGGCAGCGTGTTCACAGTGCACCATTGATTTTATCCCACTCCATTGGTGCGTCTTCTTGCTTGAATGCGGGTTTGTTATTCAACCTGATTTTCAGGTATGGAACCGGCACCGGGGGATTTTATGACTATGTCTACCAGATTCATGGCCAATTCCCGAACCATACACTTTGGATCACCGAGTTCGCCGAGACGTCATCAAACGACAGCGTAGTGCTGGACTTCATGAATCAAACAATCACAACCTTGGACACTTTAGACTTCGTGGAACGCTACGCATGGTTTGGGTATTTCGTACGTCGGCAACATCTGCGTCTGAATCATGTACTTACCTCCTGTATCAGCGTCCTAAAGACGGTTCTCACTACAGTCGGTTTCCGTTTCAGTTTGTCAACGACTAAACTCATGGCATATGTCAGATCTTTTGGACGTCAATGGAAACCTCAACGCTGCCGGGCAGGTCTACGTGGACGCTGCCAAGAAAGTGGTCAACGCGTTGCCAAATCCCACTGGCTCGGGGACTGGCCCGAACGGCGCGCCGGGCACGAATACTGCGGGAGGCTACACGACAGTCACTCCGGCCACTGACACGGGTCTGACTCCCGCGTTCGCAACGGCGACCGGAAACAGTGGGCAGCGTGCAGGAGGGGATACGATCAGCCGACTTTGTGGCTTGAGCGTCATCATGCTCGTGGCGACAGGACTTGGCGCAAGCCTGGTTTGGTAATATTTTCTGCTGGGAAACCGGAACCTAGATTCGGTGGATGGGATTTGAGAATTAAGATACTCGACACTCTAGTTGGACACTACGCTCATTTGTATGCTATTTACTGTCCTTGCTCATTTGTTCTCATAATATAACATTATACATCAAAAATAGGCCATGTAGGATTGCAAGCAATTTTTGGGGTGATTATTTACATGACTATTCTTGTACTACGACATAGCCCTCTTGCGGCTCCCCGATAGCTATCCTCAGTCCCGCCCATATGAAATCAGTCAACGCGGCTCCATTCGCACAAGCAAACACCAAGGTCGTCGCGTAGAAAAAGTTCGCGTTGCCGGTCCCTTGGTTCAGCCATAAATGATGAAATAGTGGCATGAGCAGCGAGGCGTGCAAATGCAACAACGTCGTGACGATAGGGTATCTCAAATCTGCGAGGGGTGTTAATGGCATTTTTGAGGTAAGGAACATCGGCTCACATGGATATATCTCGGGAAACACAGCAGCCATACTTATGAAGAGGCCGGGATCTGCCATGGTCAGGTATGACTTGAAGGTGCCGAGCACCCCGAGGAGGATAAAGGCGGCAAATAGCGGGTCGTATCTGCAACGGAGACAATGATCTCCAGCTAGGGCTTAAAAGACATTACTTACTGGAATTTGAGGCAAACGGGCGCCACATAAATGAGGAGATGTATCTAGATTCATATGAACGGCAGTGCATAAGACCAAAGAGGACAAAGACATACGGAAAAAACCATCAGGAAGAATGGTCGGAAATGATCGAACATTTCAGTGAAGAAATACCACCATACTCCAGGGTTGGGCGTGAGATCCGGTAGAGTCAGACTGCAAAGACGTTCATAGATTGACTAACAAGAAAAGGGGTTATTACCTCGCGCCCCACGTCTGCGGAACCCATGCCCAGCCGCCAGAGACCAAAGTGGACACCAGAGTGAGCACAGTAGTGTATGCGAAAAATTCAGCCAGAAGAGGCATTATCTTCTTGCCATTGCCCGAGAATGCCCGAGGAGATGCGAGCTGTGATACTGAACTGCTGGCTAACAGCAAAATCAGCGGCACCAACAGTAGGATTGAGGACAGCGAGAGTTGTAGGAGAAGGGCCGCCGCCAGAAGTGAGGGAGATGCGTCACCTGTTTGGTACGCGTCAAAGAGAGCGGCAGGAAGGAGTGCTGCAATGACTAGCCTCTCGCAGCAAACATTACGGAGAGGAGGGCAAGCATGTTTTCGAATGACGACGTTGAGAGAGCGAGCGTCGAGAGGAACAAGTACGGATTCAAAAGGTATCTGAAACCGACATGAGTCCTGCATTGGGCAGAAGCTATAACACGAACGCTGCAGCAACCAAGCCGTCTCTTGATGTTTGCGCGACGCGCTGACGAGCTCTCCAGATTTGGACCAAGGCCCAAGCACCGATGGCATCGCATAGCGTCCACGTAATTGAAGCAACGACCCTTGACGTTGGAAGGATTGTGGTAAACAGTGCAAGAAAGAGCGGCGACTCGAGGAACGTCAGGTGGAAAGGCTGAGGTGTCCGCTATAACTTACCTGTCGGAAAACGCCCCCAGAATATGGATCTATTCCATTTTTGAACAAGTAGATACCCTCCTGTACTGTATCCTGAGTGAGCACAAAGAATGGTGACAGTGAGGCCGCCCACAATTCACGTATGATGTTAGAGGCGATGAAAGCTGGTGATCGTGTTTCAACGTGTCCGAGAGGTTCGTCAGGGCTAGAAGCAGGCGGCCGGCCACCAGCACAGGGAACACAAGGCCAACATCGAGCGAGTGCTTCATCGAATCCGCGATTGATGCCACAAATACGGTCAAACGCGGATTGACGCGCTTGCGTCTTGCCATCACCCTCCTTCGACGAGTTTGCCATGTCCCGATACTCCGTGTCGCCCCAGGCATATTACAAGATCTTCTTTCACGCCGCGAAGCATCCTCAGAGCTCTGTCAATGGTGTTCTTCTGGGCAAGGAAGAGCCCGCAGGAAACGTTAACATCGTCGATGCTGTTCCTCTCCTTCATCACTGGACCAGTCTCAGCCCCATGATGGAAATCGGCCTGGACCTCGTGAGGGACCTTATTTGCTCTATCGAAACTTTCACCGATGGTGTTAGGCAGGCAGGACGCCACGCAGAGTCTATGGGCTTGAAACTGGTCGGTTACTACCAAGCGTGTGACCGGATTGACGACACGGCATTGGCACCGGTGGGTGAAAGAGTATCGGGAAAAATAAAGGATGGGTTCAAGGATGCGATAGCTTTAGTGGTGCGCCCGCCTTCGTGATTTTCGAGTTGGCCGCTAATTAGTTCCCATAGATTGACGGGGAAAACTTGGCCTCTGGCGGAGCTGCTTTCATAGTATGTTCCGCAGTCTGCACTCTCTTCCTGTCCTTAATTTTTCTCTATCCGTCAGCCTTATGTTTCACAAGGGACCGTTTGGCGGCCATACTCAGATGAAACAGCGGCTTTCAGCCCAGGGTCCATCTTCCAGCTGTCGTCAACAGACCTCCCTCGGCGCGCCCTTGCGTTGGTGCGTGAGCAAGCCCGTCATCAATTATTCGGGGATTTCGATGATCATCTGGAGGATGTTACAATAGGTGTGTGGTCAATGACCGTCACTCGCAGCCCACTCTCAACCGTTACAGACTGGTTAAGAAATACTGCATGTATGCCATCTGATATTTAACCATGTCTTGTCCCGAAAGCCTGTTTTCCTGTGAACGGTTCATCTGGAAACTGGACGGAGTGGTTTACTCTCGCTCACGTTCATGAGGCTGGCGCTTGGAACGATTATTATCGTTCGGTCACACTATTCTCTCGCTCCACGGAATAGCCAGCTGCCGAGTGCGCTCGTCGAGTACCCATCGGCGGTATAGATGTGGCTTATGTTTATTCCAGTCGGTACATGGACGTCCAATTTGGACGCACGGGAATCTGAATTCACCAACCTCGCGCTGTTAAAGGGCCCACGCTCGACAACTAACTTGGGTCTCGATCGGAGGCTATGGTCGCAGTATTGTACCCCGTTCAGTGCGCCTGTCTTCATTCTGAGCCTGGAGGATTGCTTCGCGCACTGAGGAATCACAAGCCAATAATCCCGAAAGTATCCGGCCCTATCCTCCTGATCAACGAGTTCGTCTCAATCATCCGGACTCGAGCTCAAGGTAAACGAGACAGGGACCCTTCCCCACCGAACCAAGAAAGGAAATGAATCAAATATACCAGTTTAGTGCCTCAAACTCGCAGGATTGGGTTGAACAAATGGCTTAAAAATTTGTACCCTGCTCCGCCACCGAGACAGCCCACAAACTGGAGCATTGGGCTTTTGGCGTATCCTGGGAATTACTCTAATCACCAATAAAACAGGCGGTCCACGCGAGCTACCGGCACGCAAGCTGAAGGGAAGGTAATCGAGGAGGTACCATGTTTGCCCTCACAATAGTACAGCCGGTTTATGGGCTAGCAGCGAGAAATGGTGAAGAGCGACATTTCAGCCCGAAGAATCGAAGTAGTGGCTGACATAGGTTGATGCGAGGACGATAAAATGAAGGTGCTTGCGAAGAGAATTACTTTGTCGAGCAAGCTAGCGCAAGTACTAATCTGTGTCGTGAAAGGGGGTAAAAACACCCAGTGTTGGTCGGCTACGAGTCGACGCACGGAAATCCGATTTTACCAACCTCGCGTTTTTAAACGGCCCACGCTCGATAACCACTTTGCCTTTCAATCGGAGGCCATGATCGCAGCTTTGTACTTTGTCCGGTTCACGGGACCAGACTGTCAGGACATGAATACATATTCTCGATTCAAGAGAGCTTCCAGCGGAAGTTACTTCGTACAACACCTTTGTCCTCTGGAAACTACCCGCCAAACCTACTGGTCAATGCCGTCCAGCTTATTCGCACGCACAGCCCATACTATTTATTCAAATTTCCACATCTTTAACACGAGTCCTACCCCACGCCCGTAGCCTAGCCAAACCAGAGTAACACTAGACCCAACGAAAACGATGACCATAGTCCCAGCAAAGACCTTGGCAAAGACATGAGCAGGTAGACGCGTCCTAACCATCAATCACATGATCGTGCTGAACGGGGCCGCGGCCAACGCGCCGCGATATCGATAAACTCTATTCACATCTGGAATCTGTCGCCGCTTTCACATGAACAGAGCAATGCGCATTAGAGGTAAGCTCGGAAGCCGATTTCATCTCATACTTAGAGCCTGACAATCATTCTCACCGATATAAAGGAACATTCGTACACACTCCGCAGCTTGGAAGCCTCGAAATCCTCTATGACCATTTGTTAAGTAGGTATTGTCCATTCATCCACTCTTGGCATCCGTCTGACTGCAATTGCTAGTGACCGACAGCTCAGGTGTCATCACGCACTTTGAGGCCGCCCAGTCTGCTGGATCGCAGGTTGCCCTCAACTCCGCCTCGGAGCCTTGTGTCACTTTGCCAGCCGGGCGCTTCATCATCCCGAACTTCGTTGACCTCCATCTTCATGCCCCTCAGTTCCTTTATCAAGGCAATGGGCTGCACCTCCCCTTGATGGAATGGTTGAATGAATATGCCTTCAAGGCTGAGGAAAGGCTAGACGGAGATGCAGTGCTAGCTCGGAAGGTCTATACTCGCTTGGCTCAACGGCTAATTCACAACGGAACGGGGACCATCCTACTTTTCGGGACTATCAAGGAGGATACCAAGTACGCCAGTTTTTTTCCGACCCTGATATCTCATGACCGGTGGTGGTCCCAGTCTGATTCTTGCCGAAGTGATGCAGGCTGCGGGTTTGAGGGCATTCGTAGGCAAGCTGTCGATGGATATCTCTTCGCGGCCCTCTTATATAGAGTCCTCGACGCAAACTTCACTCAAAGCGGCGCATTCATTTGTAGAAAAATGCCGGGACCTGACTTCGAGCTTGCCAACTCACGAACGGCTTGTGGAACCTGTCTTGACGCCTCGTTTTGTGCCGACATGCTCCGACGAGCTCCTTGTTGGCCTAGGGAAACTGTCGGCGGCCGAAAACCTCAAGATTCAAAGTCACCTTGCCGAGGCGCACGATCAAGTTGAATTCGTCAGGAGTGAACGAGGAGTGGAAGATATCCAGGTCTTCGACCGGGTGAGTACGGATGCAAGTCACTCTGACTTCCTTTGACAAAATTATACAGAGTGGTCTACTGACAGCGCGGACGATTCAAGCACACTGCACGTTCCTGGACGTACCATCGTTCAAGCACGTCCATTCCTGTGGGACCTCCATAGCTCACTGCCCTTTGTCCAACTCCTACTTCTCTGCGGAACCATTCCGCCTTCGCGAGGCTTTGGACGAAGGAGTCAAAGTGGGACTCGGCACAGACATCGCTGGTGGATACAGTCTAGATCTGATGAGCTCTATGCGACACGCCGTCTCGATTTCTAGGATGCGTCAAGGCTCGAAGATCATGACCAATTCAGCAGGCGACGACGGAAAAACACTGGCGATCGATTGGAAAGACTCGCTGTATCTCGCGACAAAGGGCGGTGCTACTGCTCTAGGATTGACGACCGGCGTCTTTGCTGTTGGTTTGCCTTTCGACGCCCAAGAAAGTAGGTTCCATTTCTATGGAACGCAATCCGCCGCCTGATTGTACCTCAGTTTGTCTATTTGATTCGCACGGGAGAGGTGTGGGCGCCCTCGATTTTTTCGATCAAGAAACATCAGGTACTGCGGCGGACCCCTCAGTAATACTTGAGATGGTAGAGAAGTGGTGGTGTATTGGTGAGGTCAGAAACCGAATGGGCATGTGGGTACAAGGCGCCAAATTAGACAGTTCCCCTCTTTGAGCGATTATGACTATCGATCTGCTGGCTTTCAGTCTCTCGCTGTATACACGTTGTTTCAACGCGTCTTACTCACGTCAGCTTCCTTTCTCAATACCATGTCGGACACCGTTATACCTTCTACGAAAATCAGTATCATCCCCGAGCAAAATAGAGGGATACCCTGGTTCGACGACGGGAATGTCATACTGATGTCGCATGATCGAGCCTTCAAAGTCTTTAAAGGGATGGTTTCGCAGCACTCACCAGTATTACGAGAGATGCTCGACGAGGGGGGGACCGAAGTCATCGAAGGATGTCCTGCCATCCAACTCGACGACGCAACAATAGACATAGCCAGCTTCCTGACCGTGATTCACGGATGCGAAAGGTGCGAAAAAGTTGCCTTGCGCCCTTCAAATCCTCATGCGCACATATATTCCTAGATCCTTCCAACTGACAAGCAAGCAGGATTTTATAACCCTCATAGGGGTGCTTCGCATTGCTACCAAATACAAAGCAAATGCTCTGCGAGAACGGGCATTACTCCCGCTCAAACGCCTTTATCCCTCGAAACTCTCGCAGTGGGACGACGCTTTCGAGAGTAACTCCATGATTTGGCACTTGGACCCCGTCACAGTTACGAACGTCGCACGGGAATTGGCCACCTTGTCGCTATTGCCAGCGGCAATGGCCTTTCTGGCCAACAGCACCCTGGCGCAGGAGGCATTCGGCGTGTCGATATTCCAAACCCAACCACTCCGATTCGCACCAGGCTTGTTGAACGCGGATGACTTGAAGGCCTATACGCTAATGAAGGAATACAATCATGTCTGGATAGCGCGTATTTTGAAGTTCATCCGCGAGCTGGGCAAGGAGCGTCACATGTCGTGCCAAAAACTGCACGCAGCGGACGGGTGTGCCTCGAAGTTCACCGGGATGTTCGTAGCACTGTCGGTGGCGGCTGCAACCTCGGAAGCTCCCGCCGGCTATCCGAGCTTCATCATCACTGTGCAGGGCGTCCTGCAACGGGAGGATATGTGCAATAGCTGCCGAGCCAGAGCCGACGGTGGGCTAGACAGGAGACGTCGAGCGTGGTGGAGGGGACTGCCGGAAGCCTTGGGATTCTCGGGATGGGACGACGTTCGGTTACGATAGGGCTGGGTTGACTGGAATCAGCCCGGCTTGAACGAATTATTGTAGCAACTTGATTAATGGCTTACATAGGAAGACTTCATCCATTTATGTCAGGTCAATCGCCACCATTTCTTCCCAAGAAGGCAAGCCGAGGATTGCGGGAAGTTCGTTCCATGTCTTTTGTCTCAACGCGACGACTTCTTGGGCGAAGGCACGACGACACGGGCCGCATACGCTAGCCTTGGGGTCGTCCGACAGATCTGAAACTGCCTGGGACATGTAATGCAGAGGACCGGTCCGGGTGATCCATGACCTCGAAAGTCGGGAGGACAGTCTTGCAAATCCACGGGTGCAGGCTGGGGCAGTTTGGCATATTGATAGGGCAGTCCGCGTGCCACAGAAAGAGCGGACGAAGTTGAGGATGATATCTAGTCGTTTTTGGAACATCAGAGTGTAGTCCTTCATGTCCAAGGGGGAGAGAACAGAGGACGGCCGAGATGGATGCTCGACCATAAGCTTGGGATGATCTGCTCGCAATAGATCATCGAGAGGATACAATGACAGGAAGTACACGGCGGAAGGGATTATCACTGAAACTCCCACCTCTCTAGCCAAATTGACGACATGGAGAGGATGGACCCTCGGGTATGAGAGCCCGTCAACCAAAGGAGATCGCAGAGCGGCATCGACCATGTCATCGTGACCTTTCAAGGTGTAAGACCACGTTTGAGTTAGGTGTTGAATGGCCTGGACCCTCAATTTTGCGATGAAGTATTTTGTTGAAAGGCGAAGGATACCGGCCAAGTAAAAAAAGTCCTCGATTTTGCCGTTGGCAAATTTACTAGGAGTACGATGAGCGGCGCGCTGTGATGAGAAACGATTAACTGACGCGCCGTCGTATAATGCAATTATTAGATTGGAGAGTTCAGTGGGCGAGTCCCACATTCGAACGACTTGAATACCAGCTACCGTCTCCACTGCATCGGTAGATGGCTGAGGCACCAAGAACATTGACTCGAACACCTCCGAGTGCCTGGCCATAACGGATCTGTGCACACGAAACGCAGTTGACGCATTTGTCGGAGACTCCTCAGTCGCGAGGATTACGTTTCCGTCGTCGAACCAGGGCTATTTGACAATGGGTGGCCGTGTGCATGTTTGGAGGTTGAGCTCACCTCTCCGCGTTTCGAGTCCATGTATAAACTAAATAAACAAGCAGGAGGTATAGAGGTATAGAGGAAAGCTGTTGACCCGTGTTTCGCTACAACATCTCCGTCCTTCCCAAAACAACATGACGGACACGCCGCGAACGCGCTCTCGGACTTCTTCGCGGACCCAGCTGACAAGGTCGAAACTCCCATCGGATAGCCCTTCAGCACCCCTCCCTTACATTTTGTTTGCAGATCCTCTCCTTCTCGCTTGGCTATACCCCCGGCCTTACGCCCCTCGCCATCTCTTTCTAATCTCAGGGTACATAGCTACGGCGCAGGATCATCCACCGTGGCGACATCCGAATCTGCCCCAACCGTTACATTCCAGCCTCCCCCAAACCCCGCCCTCGACAGCACGGCGTCTTCTGTCGTTAACTTGGACCTGAACGAGGGCATCCTCATTCAGGATGTGGACGCAGATACAGATACCGTTGACGGGGAGGAGATAACTGTCATGGGTATCGTCAACACCACGGATGAAGCTTCCAAGAAATCTCTCCGTGATCAACTCAGAAGAACTCTGAGCCACAGACCGTCTAGGCCTGGCAAGTTTGTTCCTCGTTCTACTCCTTCTTTCTGATAAATTATCCTGCGTGCAGACATGATCTCTTCCCGTGCTCGTCGCAAAGGGAAACACATAGCTGTGCACGAAATTGCTCCCGAACCAGGTACAGTCCACTGGGCCTCCTCGAGTCTGCATTTAACAGTCCGGCTCCCAAGGCTCACGCTACCTTCCGCGGGAATACTTTATACTGACTGACGCCGGGAAGCCGGTATTCACAAGGCATGTCGCCATCTGCTCCCGTGTCTTCCTTCCACTTACTATTTCTATCGTAGTCGTCCAGGAGGAGAAGACTCGGAAAATATGACCTCCACGATCGGTATCATGCAGGCTCTAATCTCGGTTTTTATTGATGATGGCGACAAAATCCGGTGTATAAATGCGGGAAGTACCCGCATCACGTTCGTACTGCGGGCGCCGCTGTATTATGTATGCGCATCTTCATGGGGTGAACCTGAATCTGTCGTAAGCATTTCGAAATGACCGGCAACGCTCCGCTGATATTGATGAAGGAAGACACGCTCCCATCTAGAATATCTGCATTTGCAAATTCTAAGTATCGTCACTGCCGCACAGCTGCGACGCGTTTTTGAACGACGGACGAATTTTGACTTGCGGCGACTGTTAAATGGTATTTGCAACCTTGGTTGGAAAGTCGCGGAACTAATAGTTCTTTGTAGGGGCGGAAACCTTTCTTACCTCTTTATTGTCTCGTCTCGAGTTTGACCTCGCCATGGCAACCTCTTCATTGCATTGTCTTCGCCTTGAGGCCAGTATTCGGAAGCGCGCAGCTGAAGCGCTTGTGCCCCCATCCAAGATGAAGGCAAAGCCCCATTTTCGATATCTTACCCAAATGCTTACTCGAAGCTCAGGACATACTCTATGTAGTTCTAGTTGCCCGCGGACGTGTTATTAGTCTTGTCCGGCCCAGGAAACACTCCATACACCCTGCAGGTACCGAGATCTTTCCCCTCCGGCCAGTTTGAAACTCACGCCCACATGCAGACATACACATCCTGTTAAACACCATTCATGCGCCATCGATCCTTAATTCGCCTGCATCGGCCTCATGGATACCCGTCTGCCTTCCTAAATTTAATCCCTCAGGCTTCGTCAACGCGTACATTTCTTTCCCGCGCAAAGACGATGGCCTCGAAGCGGAGCAACTGGCGCCTGCCCACGACGTTGTGGAAGGGCAGGCAGATGTCGCAGCTCCCAAGCGGAGATACACCTCCCATGCGTTAGATTCTGGTATTGGGCTGGTATGTATCAGTGGCGGCGGGGATTTCGAGACCATACGAAATTGGTGCGACTCTGCTACTGAGCGGATGGAGAGTGATGGCACACTCGACGACATCGCCAGCGCATTTCGTTCGGGGCAGACAGAGTATTCGGTAGCGGAGCTGGGTATACCCGGCCTGCGCCATTTTCTATACAAGTCGCGGGCCCAGGTGCAGATTACTTGCCCGACCTTTGAAGACCCGTATGACAGCATCGACGAACGTAGAAGGTTATCTCATTACTTTCTTACCCGTTTGCCTGTGCTTAATCGGCGGACAGACTTACAACCTTGTACCAAATTATTCACGACGCCATTCATGCCAAGTCCGGGCAGGAAGCGACGCTCAAGTTGCAGTACATACGGTCTGAGAAGGAGAGCGTCATGGGTTGGGTAGGTTCTTCGCCGAAAACCTTTCTGCGCGAGCTGACCGTCCGAAAAGATTACCCAGCCTTTCGAACTCTATGTCACATTGTCTCCACGTCTTCCCAAGAGCGCCGCGGTGGGTGCAGCTAACGCAGTTGCTCGCTGGGTAAAGAAGGAAGAGAGCCGTTTGTTCTTGCGTGATGCCCCCGTATTTTAATTACTCCAAACGTGTCCATGGATTATAGTTATTTATTTACAAGGAGATGTAACATACAGTGCGCTAATCCATATCGAAAGAAATCTTATGGCGCAGTGGCGGCGAGTCGCCGGGCCCTTGAATAGCGAGTCTCTCTGGTAGTGGTACATCCTCTGGACTCCAGTCCAAATCCCGGAATAAAAAATCATAACTAGAAGTAGTGTTCGGACCCTTGAGTCTCATCGTCACGCAGACCACCAGGCTCCTCTCGCTTGAGCCCACCATGCGCAGGAGGTGCACCAGATTAGGGCGGGTCTGGGGGTGACTCTCTATGAACGCCATCTTCGTGTCGACGGCCTTTATGAACGTGCGCTCCCGCTTGGTCGTCCTTTTTCGTAGCGTGATGGGTATGCCTTCGGGGTTTTCTTCATGCCCCGGAGCGCCTGGCATGGTGCGTAATATGTGCTCTCCCACCACGGGAAGATTGCGAAGCACTAGAACGGCCTCGACCAGCTCATCGAACGTCGCGAAGAGGAACTCGATGCAACCCCTCCGACCTTCGCGTGTCGACGCGAGATACTCCTTGAACAAATCGTCCACGTAGTCCGGGACTCCCCGAATAAGATAAAGAAACTCTCCCATCTTCTTCTTGAATTCGCGGACCCCTTCACCGTTGCTGGTCATACTCGCAGTATCCTGCCATACTTTGCAGATTTGCTTGTGCACAGGCCAGTGTGCGCGTTGACATTCCTAGGAGTTGGCATTGACACGCTCAGTGCGCATGGAAAGCCTCTGAGACCATACTACCTTGTTGCAATACGTAATAGTTCTAAGACGCGTCGGAGTCGCTCAGTTGCCGCCAAAAAGGCGAACACGACACGTACTTGCATTTGCCACACTTGAGAAGCGAGTCACGGTTTATGACATTGTAAGCTGAGCAGGCAGGGTTGTTACAAGATATGAGTGAGCTCGGGGTGGTCGGCGCCATGAGGTTAGGTGACCGTAAACTTTACGGCGTAAAGGCAGGACTTCAAATATTTCCAGTCACGTGCGTAATTGGGTCGACTTTTCACGATGACCAGCCTATTCAGCTCTGGCTCTCGTCTGTGTGCTCTCGTTCCGCGGATAGCGCGCTCGCTGGCCACCAGAGTGCGGCCAATTCCGGACCCCCGGGGTACTCATCTGCTTCCAACAGCATCCCATTTCCCACTCATTCCGGCCCGCAGACTCAATCACCACGCCCGATGCTTTTCTTAAAGCAATAGGAAGATCAGCGGATGCAAAACTCTCGATAGAAAGCTGGGAAGAATTCTGGAAGCAATCTGGGCCCAACCTGAAATCTGCTGGTGTGGGTGTGCGGGATCGAAGGTCCGTTTACTGTGCAATCCGTTAACCCGGCCGTTTTTTCATTCTATCTGCAAGATATATACTCTGGTGCATGGAGAAGTACCGAACGGGGCTCCCAGTTGAAGAATTCGCGCACGACCCGAAGCCGAAGAAGACGATTCGAGGGTGAGCGCCGCGCCGCGCGACTTGTCCTACACGACTCATTCCGCTTTTAGATGGGGCCCCACCGTGCAGGATGGAAAACGGATACGCTCACGGCGCGACCGCACGAAGGGAAGGCGACGTTCATAGCGTTATATTATCAATGGATTTCATTGAATGCGACCAGTATTAAGACAGGAAGGCATAGGTGATGATACAAACGAAAGAAGGATGCAGTATTAAAGGCGTATTGCCATTATGCGCGAGGAATGCAGAACGAAAGCAAGATAGCAAGGAACAAGCGAGTCGAAAGGCGAATTTGGTCGTTAAGGTCAGATCGTCAATGCAGGTATCTGGAGAAGGGTCAGAAAAGTGGCGTGCATCGCAAGAGAAAGCTACTCACCATGATGAAAATATTTTACGACTCAGTCGCAGCGGTAGGGCGACCGACACAGCTCACGTTGGCATTGTCAAGATGCCGCTTGAGGGCATCGCGCCGACTGAACGTCTTCATGCAGCCCCCAACCCGCTCTTGATGCAGGAAATTGTATGTGGGCGCGTCGGCACCAAGCCCATAATCAGCTGCCTCGCTGACGGGCACACCCTTGCATCGCCAACCCTTCTCCGTGTCCTCCTCGAATGCGCGCTGGTGGGTTTTAAGATGGCGCTTGAAGTCGGGTATCCGCTCGTTCTTCTGCACCCAGCCGCACACAGTGCAAACGAAGTCGTTGAAATCCTCCGCGTTTTCGACGCGTTGGATCTCGGCGCGCGATGCCTGTTTGTTGCGCGATTGTGGGAGCATGTGCGCGCGTTTGTTGGGGTGCTCGGAAGACGAGCTCGACGTGCTGGGCGACGCGGAGGTGCGTCGAGAGGGAACGGGGGAGGAGCTGCGAGACCGCTTTCTGGGGTTCAGGGACGGTGGCAAATACTCGTCGTCGGTCGCGTCTCCAGCGCTTTCGCAGTCCGCATCGCGGTCCGAGTCTTCATCCGCAGCTGACAAACGTGCCCTCTTGCGTTGACGGGGACGGTAAGGCGTCGACGGCGGCGAGGCCATGACGCGGAGAGGTTTGTGTGTAAGCGCGGTCTCGACGGGTTTGGTGATTTGGGGCGACTTGTGCCGCGACGGCATAAACCGTGCGTCGTTGTGGATACTGCATGAATTGTCAGGGAAAGTCTAGGACGCAAGGCAGAAGGGGCCTACACCACAGAATCGCATCCGTATGCGTCAGTATGCAGGTCCATTGGTTCGATATCTGAATCCGAGTCCGAGCTGCTGTCGCTCTCCGAGTCGGAATCCTCGTCGATGTTCTGGAAACGGGGCGGGGGGGAAGCACTGGACGAGGTGGAAGGAGCGCTGTAGGTCTCTTCCACTTCGTCGTCGTCGGCCGGGAAAAGGCGAAGTGCGTTTTCGAGCTCTTCGTAGGTGTCGCTCTGGGCCTTGAGGTTGTTGTATAGCTTAGCCAGCGAGGGCCGGCGGGACGAGACGGCGGTGTAAACAGTGCTGGACATGGTAGTCAGAATGGGCGGGAGGAAAGGCAGGTGAAGGAAATAAAGCGAAGGAACTTGCTTTATTATATACCGACAATCCCTTTGAACCCGTCTTACCCTCGATTGTATCACTATGTGACAGCCTCGTGCCGATCCATTCCAAAAACGGACGAGACAAAGCAATTATCATCATATCGTTTGTCGGCAACGAGCGAAGGCTCATACAAAGAAACAAAGCGCCACCGCATGGCGCACCGCCAAAGCGTAAACAAAGCCTTTGAGGGTCAAAGCTTCAGGGTCGGGACCCGTCCATGTCGCTAAGGATTATCTGTTAAAACATTCAAGAGAACAAGGCAGGTTTGTTGTTGTCGCTTGCGCCGATCGACGGATTCGGAGACTTCCCAAAATGGCGTTAGATAAGATGTGATTCAAAGAGGAGGCTTCGGAAGTCCGATCGCGATTCTTTCTCGCATTGACCACGACCCCGCCTCGTGTGCCCTGACGGACAATGGGACCGCGGGATCAACGGCTTCTCAAAAGTTCTTTCAGATTTACAGCAGTCGAATGATGTCATATACAAAAAAAATCATGGGCAGAGTTTTAGATACTCATGTCGCCTCGTCGTGGAGAAGCACGTACTCTCTGGTGGATTGCCCGAATTTAATGACTGGGAGGCTTCAGCACGACGCCGAAAACGCGCGAGGAATACTCTTACCGTCACTGGCTTTGAGTTCATAGTATCGCGAGACAGGAATAGCTTCATCGTTGACATGAGTCCCGTTAGTAGATTCAAGATCTATGATGAATGGTCTGCGAGACCGTCAGCCAGAGACGGCGGGGTCGGAAAGCAGCACCGACTTTACGGATCCTTTTGACACGCCAAACTCGTCCTTTTGCTGTATGAATCGGTCTGCAAGATGAAGAGTCAGGACAGAAGGCAGCATGAAAGGTAGACGAGCTCACATTGAATAACAGCGTGCTGTTTAGAGCACGATGGGTGGTCCACGGCAATATCGGCGACGAGACGGTCTCTTCCAATTAGATATGCACTCTGGCGGTGGATGTGAAGGAGTTCTATTCGTGAGTGAGTAACTTTTCAAGGTAAAAAAAACACGCGTCTCACCGACTTGCTCGCTGCCCTTGAAGACATAAAGCCTCCACCCGAGAACAGGCTTCCTCGCTTCCGGAGGCTCGTTGTATTTCAGGACGGTGCTGTCTCCATTGACCGCCTTGACGGTGTTCGTCTCGGCCGCGAGAAGTCCCGACGGCGCAAAATCTGGCTTCGCCTTGCTCGCCGGGGAAACAGAGCGCGAGCCCGACCGGTGTGACGAACGGGGCCCCGCAGATCGACGGCGCGGCGACGCCGAGCGCCGCGAACGAGTACCTGCGGTCCCTCTCGCCTTCCCCATCCCGTCTCCTGTCGTATCTGTCCCTGTCTTTCGCGCGCTCGCGCTCACGGTCACGCTCCGAGTAGTAATCGCCGCGATCCCCACCCCCACCCCGTCTGGCGTCTCTACCATAGCCCATCTCTCTCGAGGAGTAGCCTCTGTCCTCTTCCTGATTGCGGCGGTCGCCTCTGTCATCTCCATGGCGTCTACCGCTTCCACGACTGGATTCAGGCCTCTGAGCCGAATCGCGGTTCCTGTGTGGTGGGGGAGATGCCGACCTTCCAGCCATGCTGATCTACTAACCGGGCGATCTTGGATGCGCCAGGAAGATGTAACAGCTCGTAGATGCACGACGAGTGATGCTGTAGCGCCAGAAACTTCACGGTCGAGTTTGGAAATGAACGAGCGGGGTTTCCCGTGATCGAAATCAGCGCACACGTGCCCAGGTCGCGTCGACGGGATCATGACGCGCCAGTCAACAACACCTCAGATCCAATGGGAACTTGCGTACAACTTCCGGTAACAAGGTTTAACGCGAAGAAGCACTTCCGCTTCGATCACAAAAAAAAGACCTTGGATATGAAACAGAACTTTGGTAAGTTGAGATAATGATTTGCACTGTCGACGTGGGGTGGATGCAATGGTCAAGGATCCAATTCATTATTGACTTGAGGCGTAATCCGTTAAATCCTCACGTAGCAACTTGATGTCGCCGCGAAAATCGATCATCAAAAAGTCAATAGGTTATAATCAAAATCCTCGAGCGCGGGTGGGGTTAGATCATGACTAGCAAAATACCTGCTCGATTTTTTGGATCGGAGGGCCGCGGCGGACCACGTAGGAAATAGTTGCTACAGGAACACGAGAAGACTCAGGGGAGTGATCCAATCGCGCATTTATCCTTCAGCCATACATACCAGCTGTACAGACGCTGCACATACTGACTGTATAACTGTATAAATGGCGATCCCGTTAATAATAGACAGGAGATCGGGAACTGGATCACCCTTCAATGCGAATCAAGTCCTTGCACCGCTTTGCGGCGTTGATTGTTGCCACCGTGCTTCCCATCCTTTGGAGTGTTCTGCTGCGGGCGGCTCCGGCACATTCCGTCATTGAACATCGGTGATAAAGGACCAGAGCGACGGCCAGCGTCGAAATAAAGCAGCGTGGAATTACCTAGGACAATTAGTCTGAGAACGGGAAAACTCGGGGATTCGCAGAACGCAGGAAGGTACGGTGCGAGAAAACTCCCGAGGAATCGCCAAGTATAGCGCGCCTACGTTGCAGACAAAGCGCGCTATAAACCAGCGAAGGAAGACGTCGATTCCCGCGTGATCTGACCAGAAACCTTCGGGACACAGATCCGATGCTATATATGCAGCGCGATCGATACTGGGTGGGATTGCACCCGGGCAATCACGTAAACCAGAGTGGGTGTAATTGGAGACTCCCACTCAATAGAGAAGAGACCTCGGGGGCGGTGGTAACATCCGCGGCATTGCACCGAGGATGAGAGCTAAGCGTTGAGCGGTCGACGCTGCGTTCGACGTCGGCTGGCGGACCGTGCATGGTTACAAAGTGAATGGATGAATTGAGAGCGAGGCTCGCGCTGACGGAATTAAAAATAATATTAGACTAAAAACGATGAACCCCCGGACACGAAATTATAGAGTCGTCAAAACGTCAGCACTGTTTTTTTTAGTTGCAGAACAGCGTCCCGATGAAGATGCCGTTGTAGGGACCTTTGAAACAAGTCAGAGAACGAAACGAACCAGTAGGAGAGGAGTTCTAACCTAGGTGGTTGAGAATGTTTCCGCTCAAGATCGTGGGGACTGTCTTGATCTGACACTTCTCGTCTTCCGCGTCGTCGTTGCCTAGAAGAAAGTAGAGTGTTTCAATGAAAAGGAACCGGCCGCGGAGCAGGCTTGTACGGACCTGGACACGCCACGATCTCTTTGGTGTCGTCATCCACGATGTGCTAGAAGACCAAAGTAAAATCACGCTCCATGCATATTTTAATTTGGGCACTCACGATTTCGCCTTTGGGGTGAGCGAATCCCAAAAATCTACCCGGAACAGTGGGCACTAAATCCTACAGTTGCTGTCAGTGAAGATGTTTGATGTTCGTTGCAAGCCAACTTACAGCCTGGTTGTTTACGCGTTTGAAGTCGGTGACCTAAGGAAAGATAGAAGAACAGCTGGAACAAACATGCAAAAGGCACAAACCTGAGTATCAAAGAATTGCACAAATTCTTGGTTGCCGACACGGGGGGTTCCGTAGGTGACTGCGTTGACGCCGACGGTAGTCGGGAGATTGAGTCTCAGGGAAAGCGCGTCGAGCTCCGCGAGTGCCCCGCCCAAGCTGTGACCGACCTGTTAGCCATAGTACGGTCATTTTCTAGCAACGGTGGATGGAAGAGTATTTTTACGACTGTCACTTGGGTTGCGCCTTTCTCCGCAATCAAGCGCTTGACCTCCGTTTGGATTTCCTCTGCTGTGATAGCATGCTCATCGCGGAAACCCGTGTGGATCTCAATCCCAGAGTCGGCCGGCAAATTGGGGAACAGCGTTGAGTTGAGTTCGCCCTTGAAGACGTTAAGATCCGTCAGGTCCGACATCCTATCAATTTTTTGGTCAGCGGGCATGGTGGTGTAGAGGCCAGGGAATATGGACAATGCTAAAGGATCCGTGCCCTGATGGCTAACGATCACACTGTTCGATTTGGGGTAGTAACCGACGAAGACTGAAAATAGACGTAAGCCGTTTACTTTTTGGTAGAAAAAATACACACAGAACTGGACGGCATTTCCCATGCCGCCGGCCAGGGTGGCCTCGAAGTCGGGATTGGCGTCGCAGGCCGCTAAATTTACGCGTCAAGGATTGTAATATGGACGGGCGTTAGCGGCGTACCACCACAATCCCATGACATGAGTTTATCGACCGGACCTATAGGGATGTAAGCCGAAACCGAGGTGTAGGTGTACGGGTGCAGTCACAGTAAGCAGCCTACACGACATTTAATCAGGATTTCGGGCAAGGCAAGGAAACAGACAACTGACCCTAGCAAACTGAGTGAACGAGTCCAATGCGGTGAGGTCGTCGGCGGTCAGAGCTGTGAGGGTCGCCGGGGTAACCCTAGCCATGGGCCGGGAGAAAGGAGCGGGGGCTCCGAGGACAGCCGTGAAAGCAGTAAACAGTAGGAATGAAGCGGGGAACATCTTGAGAAAGTCTAATTATTTAAAGAAAGTACGAAAAAAATGTCTTCAAGACAGAGGATTCCGGTCCAGAAAAAAAAGAGGGGAAAGCGAGAGAGGGAGGGAATGAGCAGTTCGTCGCATCCACCGCCATTAAACGAGTTTCTCCATCAGTGGCAGTCCCGTCGAGCCTCATATGATTTGCGAATTTCTGTGATGGAATCACCAGAAACATACGGTGCTGTCAGAGCAGGGTAGGTCGCCAAGGGTGGTAGCATGAGTTGGAAGCCCCTTGTAAGTAGGAGAGACAAAGAAAGTCTGAGGTTAAACAGGCGCTCATGACGACGTTCATGGAGACTTCGTTGCAGACCTGGTTTGTTTTTGGATTTGACTGTCAGAAATCATCAGCTGATCCCGTCTCACAGTGTCAGAGTCGGAGGCTTGGCGGACCCACGGTTTGAACGGGGACCAGAAGTGGGTTTCTTCTGTTCTGACAGTTGTGAAAGCGGCGGAAAGTTGACAGAGGTGGATGCTCGACGAAGAATCTCCATGCGTATATCGGATGATTGGGAGCACGCGAGCGACCAACTTACATACACACCCAGATTCACAACGACCGATTCGATGCTATTCATTCGTTATACACAAATCAGGTAGCCAATCAACGCCAACTGCCCTATTTATCCTCGATACTTCTATAAAGTCCCACTATATCGAGCAAGCCCCATTCATCTCTCTCCCTCCACCATGTTTTCCTTGAGAACTCGTGAAGAATCTCAGGACCCCTACGCTCGCAGGGCGAACATGGGCCAGCTCCCAGATGATAGACTCTACCACCAGCAGCACTCCATCCACCGGAATCACGCAGTATATTCTCCAATCTCCCCGCCCGATGACATGCCTGGTCACTTCGGTCACCGCCGCTTTCCATCGGGGAGCCCCCCGGGCCGTTTTCAGGACCATCCCGATTATTCTATGGCTCAAGGTCTTCCCTCCATCTCTTCCGCAAGGCTCGGCGAAATGTCGCGAATCGACACGTCCTCTCAATTTTCTCGACGCGACGGCCCGCTCTCCAGCAATCAGCCCGTCTCCGCCACATCTCTGGATCTCTCCCCCGACTCCGAGGCGTGGTCACCGAGCCAGCAATCTCGCCCGCGGAAATCACGACGTGAAAAGCCACGCATCCAGCTCGCGCCTGATCAGCCTCCCACGACCCAGGGAAAACCGAGAGCGCGGGTTTATGTGGCTTGCATCCAGTGGTGCGCATCCTTATCCCACTTTTTCTTTATTTTCTTTTCTTACACTTTCACAGCCGGACCAGGAAGATTCGATGCGACGGCGCCAAACCCATTTGTCACAACTGCGGCAAACGCGCCAGCGGTGGCAGCGAGTGTAATTACGATCCTTTACCGAAACGTCGTGGACCCGACAAGACGCCTGGAGCACGGCAACGGGCCGCCCGGAAAATGATGAACGAAGGCAGTGGCCGCTCCCGCCGTCGCACCAATTCGTCGGAGACCCACGACCACTCTCCCGAAAATAATGGAACCCAGCTCCCGCCCTTTTCATTCCCGTCGCCCTCCTCCAGCGAGAACACCCAGTCGCCGGAGGTTGAGTACATCATGTCACCGCAGGAAGCTCGCATGAACACACCGTACATCAATACATGTGCATGCCACGGCTTATCACACTGTCCATCACCCCCGGCCGCCGGTGTCCTCGACCACGGGATTTCTGCCTCTCAGGTAGGTAATATCGCACCCTCCCAAGCCTACTTTTTAGTAGCTGATTTACTGAACGCAGATTTCAGTTACTTATGACAACCCTCTGAGCCTCTTGATGGCGTCCCCGCTCGAGGCGCCAGTTCGCGCCTACATAACCGAGCTTGATGAAAACGGTGACGAAAATCGGCGAGAGGGGATAACGATCGCCAGCCAGCCATCCCTCGATTTCTCAAGAAAAATCTGGTGGGATAGCCTGTTATCCCTGTACCTATCTCCCAACTCCATGCGCCTCGAAACTATTTCTACGTCCCAGCGGGACGTTGCATCGCAGCGCATTACACAAGACCTGCGGTTTCTTTTTCGTGCCTCGAACTACTGGTTTTCCTTCCTGCACGCCCCCACCTTCTTTAGCAACTATTACGATCCTTCCAAAAGAGACCACATCCAGCCTAGCCTCGTGCTAGCCGTTCTTGCCATGTCGACGTTCTGGCAGAGTTCGGAGATCGGCTTGGGACACCAAGGGAGAGTGCGAGCACTCCGATTCAGGGACGAGGTTTGTCCTTCCTTCCTTCCTTTCGACCGCCCATGACTAACTCGCTCACTAGGCGCAGAGCGCTCTGGAGGCGAGTTTCAACGCCGGATGGGTGGACGACGCCCTGGCCCAGGCGGCATGGGTACGCATATTCGCTTCGCATTTCATGATTCAGCACCGACCAATCCCCCCAGATCTTGGCCGTGTTCGAGATCTGCGCCCACCCCAGCCACTCAACCAACCGCTCTGCATCTGCGATGATCAGGCTCGACTCAATCATCCGCGCGCTGTCCCTGACCATGGTGGACGCCAACGACCCCCACACCTCCACCTTCTTGCCCGGCAAAGTCCCCGCCGTCGCCGCCGCCCGCCCAGCGCTCCTCACGGGCCACGGCATAATGCATAATGGCCACGGCCCGGGGCACCTCGACTACGCGCACCCGTCCGCGATCTCGATCCCCACCGACCGCGGGTGTTCTTGCCAGGCGTTGACGCTTGGGGAGCAGTGGACGCCGGCGTTCGAGCACACGCCCCTTTGGACGCAGTCCCCCGCGTGGAGCGCGTCGTGGTCCGACCCTGAGATCCGCAAGGAGTCGTGCCGCAGACTCTGCTGGAGCTCGATGATCCTCGCCGCAGCACATAGCAATTACGCCTTTGTCAACAGCGGGCACACTGCCGATCTCTTCATCTCGGACCCGTCGAACGTACGTTTTCGTGCTGCCCATTAATTCTTGCTTGCTGATCTGAACTTGGCAGTACGCCCTTCTGTTCTCTGGCGAGGCTATGGTCCATTCGCCCTCGGCCAAAGACACCATATGGGCATTGCACGACCGGTCTTTCCTCTTATGGCACGCATGCATCAAAATGCGAAATGACACCTCGGCTCCTGTAGCCGACAAAGGCCAGTTTGCAATCAAGGCGTGGCTCGAGGCCGACGCCATTGAGGAGGCTCTGAATCGCCACACTTGTGGTATCGAGAGAGCTTTCATTTATCAAGGCCGCGAGTACATCTTCAAGTGAGTTCAGTCTTGGCAACCTTATTGACTGAACTAACTTCATGTACAGCACCCGCATGTGTATCACGTACGAATTCCGGCGATTTGTGCCGTTGGTCTCAGCGTATGCCTCCCGCCTATCTTCACTTGCCATTACTGATCTCCTGGCTCAGAAATGTCAACGGACTGTTCCACCGGCACAAGGCGGAGGAGTGGTGTATGTTCTCTTCGTATTTTCCTGTGTCCGGATGCTGACAACCGGTCCAGTATTACACCAAGCCAACGTAGCGCGGCAGTTCATGAGCGGCCTACACAATATCACTGGGAACGCCCGCAACAGCTTATCCCAAAGACCGTACGTTCTCCTCCCCTGCCTCCCTTCGCTCTCAAGCTGATGGTGTGTGTAGATTCTACGTCTTCTGGTTCATGGCCCAGGTGTCCAGGTCCGTATATCTCAATCTTCGTTTTGAACTCCTACTGAAGCAGATTCACAGAGGACTTACCTTGTGGCACTGCGATAACAGCATGACGGTTGCACTCGAAGTCTGCAAAAACTTTTTGGCCCCGATCGACTAGTACGCCAAGCCCTTTTCGTTAATAGCGCTCAATTGACAGTTTCGTGTTCTAGCTTGACCGCCTTGTGGCCCTGCGAAGGTGAGGAATCGCGCGCAATCGGATTTGCAGTATGCTCACCTCCTTTTCAGAACAACGGTATCGGTACGAATCTCTGCGAGAACAACTCCGTGACGCCTGCGACATTGCCGGGATTACACCTCCTCCCTCATTAAATTTATCATTGCCCTCATCGCCCACCGATGAATTTTTGTAGCCCTTGAACGTTCCCCTGGTTCTCATATCGCGTCTGTACAACAGCCTCTGTATTTCTATGTAGCTTAGCGCGCTTCGGACAAAGTACTTAATGTCGTTTAAGACTTGGAATCAAATGACTTGAAGTTGCCAAATATGGGCAGTTGCGTAACAGCATAATTGCTCGGAGCCACTCCGACTCACCTTTTTTTGTTCTTTGTTTCCGTCTCTCATGGCGGACGGTGATTTTATCCCCGCACCAACACCCTCGACACCTCTGGAACCTTCAGTTGTCGCGTTCACAGCAGCTAACACTCAAACGCAGCGCATCCGCCTCGTTCAACGACGTCCTCGACGAATCGGTCAGTCGGAAGAGGATGAAAGAAGAGCACAAGGTCCCCGAACAAGTTGAAGCAATGACGACGATCCCCATGGACGACTCTGCGCTCGCTGAACAATTGGCGCAAGAGCTTCAGTGTGGCTGCTGTTCAGAGCTGGTTTATCGCCCTGTGATCGTCGCACCCTGCCAGCATTTTTTCTGCGGAAGGTGGGCCACGACCATTGTTGATTCTTTACAGTGCGCTGACTTGCTCTGGCCTGCAAGCTGCTGCGTTCTCTGGATTCGTGTGAGTGACGTCGGTTCTCTCCCTGGCGCTGCGGATGCTTTCGCAAGCGCTGCTTCGACCGTCTACGCGTTTCTCCGCGGGGTTATGCGTCTTTTGGTAGCCCTCTGCATAGACGCTGCGGCGCGCCCCTCTCTGACGAGTGTCTGGAAAGCTCGACGATACTGATGTCTTCATTATCAGAACGGCGGTACCAATTGCCCCGCATGTCGCGGACTATCCACGAGCGTGACTCCTTTCCGGCCCCTCCAATCCGTACTCGATGTCCTCCTCCGAGCAGCTCCGCACAAAGCACGCACCGAACGAGAGCGCCAACAGGCGGACGAGATATACGCAGGCACATCCATGCGCGTATGTTGTCATGTAACCTACTTCACTCCGATTCTCACCCAAACTCTTCTCTTTCAGCTTCCTGCTCCTAGAGAGGCATCTCCCGGAACCAGATATCAACCCAAGCGACTTCATCCGCCCTTGCCCAAATTGTATACTGGGGAATCCGTATGGTTGGCGATGCCCGAACCCGATAGTAGACCCCAATGTCGATCCTGAGAATGGATGGCTTGCAGATGACGGGATGCCACCGGGGCATAGCACGTGCGGGAACTGCGAGAACCTGCTCGCGCTGCCTTCGCCCTTGACCACCAAATGCGACTTCTGCCAAGTCTCATTCTGTGGTATTGGTGTGCAGGGCCGATGCGTGGCTGCGCTCATCCTGTCGCAGCAGCCTCACGCGTTTTCTGACGTCGGAGATCTCATAGAGTCTTCCGCGGTCTACGAGTGCTTCAACAGCAACACCGTCGAGGTCGAGATCATGCTCGATTACCTAACAACTCAGAGAATAACTCCTCGTCACATTTATCGCGAGGTATATCTGTCTGATGTTGCGGTATTCCTACATTTGTTGATTCAATCCGTATAGATTGTGACCCACATTCAAGCGCTACCAGGAGCGTTCCTCCCGCTAATACAACTAGATTTGTTTGTCGACGTTCATGCTATGCCCGCGGGGACGGACCCGGATCCAGATGCTCCTCGCAGCAGAATATGTAGACAATGCGCCGCCGAGGTGTTTCTCTATGGTCTTCGCGATTGGTTCCTCCGCGAGCGACAGAAAGGATTTTTAGAAGAGTCCATCCTGAGTCGAAAGGACTGCGTAGATGGCAGTGAATGCAGTCGCCAGAGTGAGCTCGGTAGGTGTTCAAGTTGTTCTTACGACTCGGACCCTGACCCACGTTTCGTTCCATTCAGCACACGCGAGAGAATGTAAGTCCTGTAGTTTTTCCTCCCCACCGGACTAATCGTCATTGGGTAGTCAACCATATGATTCCTACCGCTCCTCCCGAGCAACCCGAGGTCGACGACGCGACAGCCCAGGAAGCGGCGCGCACACCCCCTCCGCCGTCCGAAAGTCCGCCCCCGTTGGGTGCAGAGATAATAGACGAAGCCGGCACCTCCTCAGTGCCCATCACGTCCAGTGACGGCTCCGCTGACGTTCCCGTCGTTCACGAAACCGCTGACGTCCCTATGCAACCATGAATAACCCCACGTCTTAACTTTTTTCCATCGCATCTTATGACTTCCACCTCAAACCACAATTCTATCAGCACTGTCGGCCTTGCATCTTGTGTACATGTAATATATGAGCTATCAGGAAATGTCCCGGGGAGGAGGGACCAATAATTAGGCCTGTAACCTACAGGTAGAATGACAGTATTCTTGACAATATTAATGACTCCGCATACATGCTGAGTTCCTGGCAAATCCCTCCCTCGTTCCTTGACTAGACGGAGGAAGGGGTATAGATCCGTATTACGATGCGTACATTGTGGCGGATCGGCATCGGCTGAAAGTCTAACAACGTGCTTCGAGCATTCAACTTGTACCAGCGCCACATGCCAAAATTAAGGCCTAGGCAAGCGGTAACGGCTCGTTCATCGGTGTACATAAGAGTCCGCAGGGTCTTAGTCGAAACCACCTCCCATAGTTTTGGACAATTCATTTCAGCGAATAAATACATTTAATGACGATAAAGATAGCAAAAGAGTGTCGAGATGTACATAAGTGGTACAACTGAAATAACCAGGAAAGTTAGATGTAGTAAAATGTGTGTTCAGATGCGCAAGATTAAAAGCAAGATTAAAAGAGCCCAGCAGCACTGTACATCGTGACGGGCTCCATCCTGGGCTTCTCCTTCGACTTGACCGAGACCTTGTCGGCGTCTTCACGCGTCTTTTGCGCGCGCTCCTTAAGGGTTCGCGCCAGCTCCTCCATCCGCTCCTTCTTCCTCCGCTTCTCCTCTGCCTTTTGCGCCTTGGGATCGAGGAAGAATCCGCTCGTCCCAGGAGACATGAGTGGCGACTTGGGTGTGGAGGGCGACTTGGGTGTGGAGGGCGACTTTGGCGAGTCCGTGGGCGAGCTCTTTCGCAGCAGGCGCGAGAACGTGCTCACCCGCGGGGCAACGGTCTCGGCATCCGACGGTGTCGGCGACAGATTCCGCGCGCGCGAGGTGCGGGGATCCGTCCCCGCCCGCGTACGCGCGTCCAAGCTCGTCCGCGTGTGCCCGTCCGACCCAGGCCGCGTGTGCGCGTCGGCCCGGTTGCGCGTGTCCGACGCGGCCTGCGTGCGCTGCGCGTCCGGCGCAGCCCGCGCGTCCGCAGTCCGCAGCTCCGTGGTTATGCGCATCTCCGCCTTCGCCGCGGGCGGCGCCATCCACGCGACGCGCGACTTCTGCGACGGCCAGGGCATGCCGTCGAGCGCGGGCGGCTGTATGACCCCGCGCGCGCGTATCCCTTCGTGGGGCTGGAACTCGTCGTCGGTGTACTGCTCCTCGATGCTCGGGAGGAGCAAGGCATCGGGCGAGAGCGGCGTGAGCGGCGACGCGTACTCGTGCCGGCTGCTAGACAGCGAGCTGTTCGACGAAGACGAGATGAGCGACGGGGTGTTGACCCTCCGCGTGTCGATTTGCGCGGGCAAGGGCGCGCGGCGAGGTAGATGGTACGGGACGTAGTCGGTGGAGGCCTGCGGCGAGAGCGCGTCGGATTCGGACTCTGATTCGTAGGAAACAGAGCCCTGGGAGCTGGAAGGATAGTACGACTCGTCGGTGTCGCTCATGTCATATCCGGTCGACCGCCTGGAGGAGGACGGGCGCACGAAGGCGTCGTACATCTCGTCCATGATCATCTGGTCGCTCATCTGCGACGACCGCGCGTGCCGCGCGGGCGAGATGGGCGACGAGACCTGAGAGGGAGGCGCCATGAGTTCCATGAGCTCGTGGATCTCATCCTCCGTGCGTATCGATACTACGCTCTCGGTGCGATTATGGCGGGCCTGTTTGTGGAAGACAGGGAGCGTGAACAACTGATCCTCATCTTCGGAGAGGGGCGATGGAGCGCTTCCTCGCGAGTCGATGCGTAACTCTCCGCCAGATTTTACACGTCTAACTTGTCCGCGCGACTCGTAGCGTGAATCTACGTGTCCAATCAGCGCTGAGGCAAAATCAAGCAAGAGAGCGGCCACACTGTACTTACTGTATCCCCGTGTCACAATCTCAGGGCGTGAATCGCCGCGCCAGTCTGGACGCGACTCGACGCGTGACCCTGGGTGTGCCTCACCCGAATCTCCGCCCGAGTCAACACGTCTAATCTCTCCCCGCGAGTCGACACGTCTAATCTCTCCCCGCGAATCGACGCGTCTGATTTCGCGCCCGTCCGAGCGTGAATCTACTCTTCAGATCAGCGCTGCGTGAGGAATATAAGGAAGAGCCGCACTATAGTTGTTGTAGCCCCGCGCCCCGCTATCGCCCGTGTTCGTCGCCCACCGCGCGTCCGACGTCCCGCGTGGCCGCGAAACAAATTTAGGCTCCGAGGGGCCGCCCCCGCCGTTGTGATGGTTAGATGATGGCCCTGACCCCCCGTCCCCACGGCCGCCGCCGCCGCCGCCTCCATCTTTCTCCGGCCGGGACCTTGACGGCTTTTTCTGCGTATACGACTGCGATAAGGGAGGTTAGCCGAGTGATATTCAGTTACGCGTCGGAACGAAACCCACCATCACGGTCTTGAGGGCCCTGGATATTATTGAAATTTGTCACGGTAAGCAATCAGCCTCGCGTGCGGGGGGGCGGTGACTCGCCTAATTTGTAAGCTGCGGCAGCTGCAGAGCGTCGCGACCTCGTACACGCCGACGGAGGTCGAGTTGGAGAGCGCGCGGTGCATCGCGTGCTTGACGAGCGACTGCAAGTGGGTGATGCGGTAGTTAGTCGCCAGTACCAGCAACTGGCTCAGGACGGCCGGCGCCGTTTGCAGCGGCGTCAGCAGGGCCATAGAGTAGAAATATTGCATCAAGGCCAGCGCAATCGGGTACGGCTCCGAGAGGTTCAAGGCACGCGGGGTGAGACGGGGGTCGGGCCGCTGGTCGTCCGGCACGTTCCCAGGCAGCTCCGGGAGCGGAATGTGCATGGGGGACGACGACGGCAGCGACTCCATGGCGGTCATGGCCGTCTGGAGGAGCTTGATCCGCTGCTCTTTGAACCACGGCCAGCGGTCCTCGAGCAGTTTCCGCGAGCAGCTGATCTTGCGCCCGTCCTCGCAGATGATCTCAAAGTCCGCGAGCACCTGCTCCTCGAGGGCGGAGAGGCCGAGCTCCTGCATCGGGATGTCCAGCTTCAAGGGCGGCGGCTGGTAGATGCCAAACGCCTCCAAGTCGACGACGGCGATGTGGTCCCAGCTGAGTAGGCGGCGGTTGTAGTCGTCCACGAGGTTCCCGTTGCGGTTCCCGAAAATCATGAACTTGTTCGCCTCTGGCCAGAGGCAGCCCCGGAACCAGGAGCCCGACTCTACGGCCTTGCCTGGGTCGATCCGGGACCAGACCATGGTTTGAAGGTCGAGCACCCAGATGGAGAAGGACTGGTAGCTGTGGGCGAGATATATGCCAGCAATGATCAAGTGGGTGCCCAGAATAGCACCGGTGGGGAAACGAAGACCAGGCGGGAACGTCGTGCCGGACATGGCCGCGGAGCGGTCTTCGATAGTGAACCCAGTGTCAGGGAGTGGGGAGAACAGTTCCAACTCGCGTTTGACATCGGTGAACTTGAAAGGTGCTAAGTATGGCAAAAAGAAGAGTTGAATCAAGATCACGTACGTTGTAGTTGCTGTACAGGTAAATGTCGCTGGGGTGCTCGTCGCTGGGGGCGGCGGAGTACGGAAGGTGGTTCAGAGACTCTGTTGCCGTAACGTCCTCAGCATTGGGAGCGTCGCCTGTCTGGAAACGCGTGCCAGCAGGACCCAGGGACGACGGGACCTGGGAGCCTCGCATTTCTTCTTTGGGGAAACGGACGCATTGATTGGAAGAAACGGCCACGCTGCGATAGGAACCACAGTGTCTGGGATAGTCGCGCTTCTCCGACCAGGTCTTAGCAAGGAGATCGTAGACGCAGACGTCGTCCAACCAGGTGTTGTAAAAGTCCTGCCCCCCAATAATAAACAGCCGATCGCCGGTGACTGAAGACAGCTGGGCGTATCGCGCGCGGGGCAGCAGATTTTCGGGAGTCGCGAGTCGCGCAGGCGGCAGCCAGTGGCGGGACGCGATGTCGAAGAAGCGGACGTCATTTAAGACGCACAGTTCATCGGGATTAGGGGATTCGGGCTCGTTGCTCATCCCACCAAAGACGATCAGTTGGTTGTTCCCTGAGTGGTGATCAGGTCAGGGCGAAAGGGGACATGGGGTACGCGAACGCACAGGTGTCGACGCTGTGGAAGTAGCGGGCCCTAGGCACATCGTCCTCCGGGAAGGCCGGGATTTTCTCCCAGTTGTATGTTTCGAGATCGAACATATAGAGGTCCGCGACCATCCGACGCTCGGTGACCAGACGACCTCCCTATTCGCGATTACGATCAAGTGGTGAGCTGGCCGGGGGATGGACTCACGAAGAGGTACATCTTGGAGCCCACAACGGTGGTCGATGCGCCCTGGGAGGAGGACTCAGCGCACGCACCCACGAACAGAAATATATGGGGACGTACCACCAGTTTTGCGGGGACATCGCCAGTTGTCTTCCGGCAGAAGGTGGTGAGGTCGTATATCGAGTGCAGCTCTGTAGGCATTGCAAAGGAACACGCCTCTTGCGCGGGGAGTAAGAGAAGGTAGTAGTAGTCGCCTAGCAAGGATCAGTGGACATATGTACTTACACACGACTTGAGAATTCTAACCGGAATTCGATCACGCCTCGGCAAACTCCATCTGGCTGATTCTTTTCCCTCACAGTTAGTGGCGTTTGCGCGGCACATGGCGCACAGCCTCAGAAATCTTATCGGCGAACACACCGCTAAGTACACCGGGAAATATCCACCGGGTATTCCGTGAGTATTCCACCCATTTCACCGTCCATTGCGGCGCGCGATCCAAGGCGTGCGATTCCCGTATCATTGCTGTCCAACTTTCAATTATCATATCGTGATTTCGTGTATTTTTTGCCGATTTCCCCATCCATGTTAACTCAGTACAGACTACAGCAATGAAAAAAAGCACAGACCACCTTATCTGAGCGGGGATCGATTCCTATCGCTCCCGAGTACTTTTGCGAGGCATGTTCCAAATGCGGACATCGACGGTGCTCGGCATCATCCGGGTCCGACCCCGCGCAGCGAGCTCGAGAAGAACGGCGATGGACCTCGTTATCGCAGAACCCGAGCCCAACACAATCCAGGTCCTCCCCCACAACCAGTACCACACATCCGACGTCCTCTCACCATCCTCTGTCTCCCCCTCCCCGCTCGACCAGTTCCGCGCCTGGTTCTCCGATGCAGTGCAGGACGGCAAGGTCCACGAGCCCGAGGCGATGACCCTCTCCACCGCGACCCCCGCAGGCATCCCCTCCGCCCGCGTCGTCCTCTTCAAGCAGCTCGACGCCCGCGGCTTCGTCTTCTTCACAAACTACACCTCCCGCAAGTCCCAGGAGCTGCTCGCAAACCCGCACGCCGCCCTCGTCTTCTACTGGCGCGAGATCCACCGCTCCGTGCGCGTCCTCGGCCGCGTCGAGAAGATAGACCCGCAGGAGAGCGCGGCGTATTTCAAGAGCCGTCCACTCGGGAGCCGCCTTGGCGCGTGGGCGAGCAAGCAGAGCACTGTCGTAGGTGAGGGCGAGGTGTTTGCGCGCCTGGACCGCGTCAAGGAACGCTTCGGCGCCGACGGCGAAACCGCGGAGGTTCCCCTCCCCGATTTCTGGGGCGGCTGGCGTGTCGTCCCAACGTACGTACCGTTATTCCCTGCCCAGCCTCCGTGATCCTAATCCCGCGTTTTTTCCCATCAGCGAGGTCGAATTCTGGAGCGGGAAGCCGTCGCGCCTGCATGACCGCGTCCGTTACCTACGGCAAACCGGCCCCGATGCCACCGACGACGACGCCCACCCCGTTTGGCAGATCGAACGTCTCGCCCCTTGACCGGATTTTAGCTCGAGATGCCCAGAGAAGCAGCAGCAGAACCAATCCCGGCCTTGTATCAGATTCACAATCATAGAGTGCTCTGATATAGTAGGTCCTCTATACATATGACGCGTGAGCGCATCTTATGCATATCACTGTTCACTGCGGTGGCGTTTGTAACGTCTTCAGCGTCAATCCGGGATGCCGTCCTGCGGGAGGGCTGGACTCTGCGTCTGGATTTCCTCCATCTTCCTCGTACCTACAGCCAATGGCAAGTCAATAACGAGAACACTTTTACTAGCCCCGCAATATTTCCATGGCGCCCGACAACATTACATACGCCGCGGTCCCTTTACCTTGTAAATTTATTGCGCGACGACTGCCCTCGATCTTCAATCTTTAATATCGGCACCGCTATAGGCTCTCGAGGTACGCGAACCCAACTGTAACCCCTTCTGATGCTGATATGTGTAGTCATGCGACGCGAGGCAGCTGAGCCTAGCCGAGCCCTGCAGAGCCCTTGGGATTCGGAGTCTTCCGAGCTTTCTTGGCGCGCCAGGTGTATGTACGCGCCGAGTTCGTGCGCGGAGTGCGCACGCGAACTTGGAGGAACTTGAGCGCCATCACGCATCGCGCGAAATATGGGGTCGGGCTCGAGGACGGGCTGGTCGGGGTCACCCCCGACTCGGCGTCGTCGCGTATCAGCCTAAGTATCTAAACCTAATCGCGTCGGACCCGTAGCCTGAGGCCGTTATGCCCGTAATACCACATTCAGGGCGCGGCGCGGGTGCTGTTGGTTCAACCGCACCCGTACATTAAGTGATCTGGAGTGGCGGCCTGCTTAATTTAATATTCACTTCCATTTTACTCAAGGGTTCGTCTGGTAGCGAAGCTCGAGAATTACGCGGATGCAATCGGAACTTGAGGACGGAGGGTTGAGTGAGTCACCGCGTGGGTTCATTAACGTTCATTGCGCGTCTGATTCCCGATTAATGGCGCCTTCACGCGCGTCGGCGCGGTAACGTGACAGCCATGTTGGTGCCCAGCGTGTCTAGTTCGCCCCCTCGAGGTTCTTACAAGTGAGCGCTGCCATTTTCACCAAGATAATTGTGATTTCGAGTTGTACATACATTCGCATTCAACGTACACCGTCATCGATCATCCCTTGCCGTTCAATTTAGTGCGTTTCCCCTTCTTGCCCTCCTCGTTGACGTCGAGCAGCGGCTCCAGCAGCCCCTCGTCCTGCAAGCACACCACAAACTCCTTCAGGAAGGGCTCGTAGTCGAACGTGCGCTTGATGTGCTCGGTCTGGAACGGATGAGATTTTTTTAAATGTGTAAATGGGCACAGTGGGAAGAAACGGACATTTGCCCGCGTGGCTTTTGCGACCTCGTCCTCGAGGGTGATTTTGGCCTTCATGGCGTCGCGTACGCAGCGCTCCCACGCGCCCACTAGCGCCCGTTCCGGCATCTCCAGGATCTCCATGTCCCGCGCCATGCGCCGAGCCCCAAAGTCGGGTGCGTATGTCCGGCCGGGAGCAGACGACCCCAAGGGAGACTCGAACGCGAATTGCGCCTGTTCCAAAAGATTGCTGTCGACCTAGAGCCAAGGATAGAATCATTAGTCGTCAAGTGTATAAATGTATTGGTAGGCAAACCTGAGCTTCCCAGCCAGGCTTCATCCTGCGCTGGATGGCGAGCCGCTCCCGCTTCAAGAACTCCAGGTTATCGCTGGCCATCTCGTACAACCCGTCCACGAGCGCCAGCAGGCTGAACCGGATGTTGCTCCCGCCCTCCGCGCCGCCGTACTTCTGCATTTTCATGCGCAGCGCCGGCCGGACGACGTCCATCCACGATTTCTTCTCTGAGCCCGCGTCGTCTGAGAGCTCGCCGACCTCCAGCGGCCCCGACTTGAGGCCGTCGAGCTCCCACACCTTGCCGTAGGCAGGGACGTATCCGATGAAATGATACACTTCTTCGTCATCCGCCTCTTCTTTTTTCGGTTTCGCGGCCGATGACGCAGGTTTTGCAGGACGTTTGGGCGGTGGGGCGCGCTTGGGCTTTGGGGGCTCGCTTTTCTTCTTCGCATTGCTTAAAGTAGAAGTGGCGATGGCATGGAGAGCGCCTCGGAGATCGGGAGGGCTGCGGTCTGCACATAAATACTCGTATCAACGAAGACGACGGAAGAGTCATACCGCGCCAGGTCCCGGTGCGCTTTGCGGA
This sequence comes from Mycena vulgaris, assembly GCA_029204335.1. NCBI lineage: Eukaryota > Fungi > Basidiomycota > Agaricomycetes > Agaricales > Mycenaceae > Mycena > Mycena vulgaris. The sequence goes on from JARGYA010000178.1 coordinate 232,558, forward strand.
TGAACGGCGAGCTGGAGATGGCCAACCCTTTCATCTATCGCAACTGTCAGAACCGTGCACTCGCTGCGAGGATGCGAAATCTGACCACAGGGGACATACTCTCCGTCTCTTGCCGGAACACGGTCAGTTCCCGCCCAATCTCGATGTCGGGGCAATTCAGCGCAATGTTCAGGATGGCGAGCGAGGCGCACGCGTCGTCGCTGAGCTGGTTGGCAAACCAGACCCGCTCGGCGGCGGGGTCGTCGAAGTCACCTGGCCGGTGCGCGTCCTTGCGCCACATGAAGCAGAAGACGAGCCCGCGCGGGCGGAGGTGGTCGACGGCCCAGGGCTCGATGTCATACAGCTCGACCAGCTCGAGGCCGCGGATGCCGAGCCTGCGGGTCAGGGAAGTGAAGACGCCTGCAGACAAGTCGAGCCGCGGATGAGCTTTCTCAGAGGTGTCCCGACGCCGATTGCTGTACCTGGGTCTGATTCGATGACTGCAAAAGTGCCGCCGACAAGGTCGATTGGCTCGTCGGAAGGCATGGAGCTTGGACCACTGAGTTCATCCATGGTACTTGGACAACTTGAATGAGCGCTGGACCACGAAGAGGGACTTCAAGTTGACAACAATTTTGGCGCCGCGGGCCGAAGCCGTCAAACCGTCTCAGAAAATTTGGGAAAGCGTTCAGAATAAATTGCATACATCTTAGATTTACTTGAGAAATAAGTATTAAGCTACGGCTTTGGCGCTGTCCGTCAGAATTTTGTTTAACCCTTCTCTCTTCAGGCATGCCTCAAACTTGAAGCTTGCCGCGATCCTGTCCAACTCCTCGATATCCTTGCCAACAAAGTGTTCCGCCCACTCCTTGACGAGGAATTCGCTGATGAGAATATTGCGCGCGAGCCTCGTAACGCGATCCGACAGGCGCCACACCGGGTGTGGGTACAGGTTGCGGAATTCCGGGGCAATCTCCTCGACGACATGATCAAGCAGAGGCTGGTACACCGCCTTAACTGCAGTGTCATCGGCCCCCCAAGCATCTGTAGCCAGTCTTGCCTTCTTTGCGAGGAACGACCGGAATAGAGTCATGTAAGGAGTCTCTAAGTCGACGTAGACCATCCCTTGGAAACCGATGTCCTTGTAAAGCCAGATAGACCAGCTCAGACGATCCTACAAGTGAAAAGATTAGCATGACTAGGTAGAAGCAATGAAAGAAATCCGACCTTGTTGTAAATATCCAGTTGATCCTTGAGAACTCGATATCTTTCTTCATTGATCTTCTCTGTTGCCTCGCCGTCGTATTGTTTCCTTGCGTAAACCGGCCCCCACTCGCCATTCCAAACACATAACCCGCGCTCATCCATCCATTCTCTTTTCTTCTCATAGCTGCGTCGCAGGCGGTGCAGCTGTTGATCACTTGAAACATACGACTCGGGGGATGCCGGGAATCCAAACACAGAGTAGTCGTGGATGGAGTATGCAGTGTTATCCCAGTTTTTGTGTGCGTTGCCAAAGTGCGAAAAGTCGGACGCGAATGTGTTTCCGTCGAAAAAGATCACATGCGCTGGATCGATGGCCCGGATGGCAGAGTGGACTCGACTGTAGAATGGCACTATACTCGTGTGTGTGTGGTCTGTAGGCTCGTTAAGGGGGTTGTATCCTATTTATACATGTAAGTAACGAGCAATTAGTTGGCAGGATGTGGAGGGACCTGCGATCCATTTATTGGACTTGTAGTGCTCTGCGAGTTGCTCCCAGAGCCATACCGTACGGTCCTGGAAATCCTTGTGGACCCAGACTATAAAATATGAGCATCGCTCGCTTCATATTGGACTGGCGCCGCGTACAATTCGCAATGTGGCCACCGTGGTCAGAGTGCCAATCGGTATTTTGCCCTAAAATCCACAGTTAGGATATTCACAACCTGAGGAAATGCGTCAAATCCAACCTCCTGGGGCGGTGTGAAGATCTAGAATGGTGTAAATGTTGTGCGAGGCACACAATTCGATGACCCGATCGAGATGTTTGAAGCCCGATTCTTTAAGGACTCGAGGGTTCATATCGTCTGAAGACGTGTCAGCGAAAGGAAATATTCGGCAGCGAGCTCTACCTTCAAAGTGGTGGTAATTGAAAGGCAGGCGAATGCAGTTGAGCCCAAGACTGCTGAAAAATTTCGCATCGGAGTCCAAGAAGAAGTACTCGAGAAACTGCGGCAGTTAGTGCCAAGTAGCAGAACGAGCGGCCGGAACCTACCTTGTCGAAAAAGAAATCGGACTTTTCCTGGCCGATTGCTTCGCCCAAGGCGTGGCGAATCTGAAACTCGCAGCCAGGGTACCCTGGAAGCGGTAAACAAATGATTTATGCCAAGAAACGTCCTCTGAATACCTGAAATAAAATTCTCCATGCTGCAAAATTCAGACGCAAAGATGTTTGGCATGTTGAGCAACTCACTTCATCCAACCGCCGAGACCCGCCCCGCGCAGTATAACTTCCTTCCCATCTTCATCGACGATCTTAGTTCCGGAGACTTTCAACAGAGACATGGGTGTTCAGCGGTGAGTTGGTAGTTGCGGTTGCAGGGGGGAGACTGGTTTTATAGTACACCCGCCAGACTCCAGTTCCGCCGACGATTTCCCGAGGAGGTTATATACGACAAGTCCCATGTCGCGACTCGGATCGATCGGACTCATATCCGGAAGTCAAAGGTCCGGCTCGTTCTTAGCTTGAGAGCTCCAGGCGGCATCAGGCGATTGTTGTGGACGGAATGTCCGAGTCAATCGTGGCTGTGTTCGACGCGTGAGGACGCGATTGTGACTGTGACTCGCCGCCCTTAAACGCCCACCTCCCCGACCCAACCCCGATAACCGTCCGAATCCTCCGCGCTTGATCGTTGAAGGTCATAGATGTGGACTCTGATAGCGTCTTTCGATGGCAAAGACGAGTCATCAGAGAAAAGTACGTTTTCTGAATCGCCCCTCGCCACAACCAACGGGGCTATAACTCTGCAAATAACCAGAAACCAAACTTCTGAAAACGGGCAAATCCTATACGTTGGGAAGAAAAGAACAGCCGTTGGTTATCAACTCGAAGAAGATTTCTCACGACCACGGAGAATTTACTGTTGGCAAGTTCACGGTGGACGACGTTGTACGCGACGTTCTTGCAAGACATGAAATTCAATTAGTAACTTCACCTTTAGGGGGACCTTGGAACCCGCCCGACGCTTCAATACAACACTAAGAAGAAGGTAGCCCAGTTTCACCGCGGAGGCGAGGAGCATTCCATTAATCCTGGCTCGACTTGCGACTTGCTGGATGGGGATGTTCTCACAATCGCATCTAATGCGAAAGTGACGTGCGTTGCGGAATCGTTCTGTCGTTACACATATCTAATCCTCTCGCAGGGTTCGGTGGGAATCTTTATGTTGTTACCAAGCCGCTCGGGGTAGAGCCAGCCCATCCCTGGAATCATGTGCTTCTTTGGGTAAGGACCGTCATTTGGCTCCTGCCTTATCCTCATTGCGAAATTTCTAGGCATTCACCTTACACATACACCGAGCCCAAACATCACTCATCATCTCACAAATACCTACGCCGTCACGACATTGCACGCGCTTTCTCTTGTGTCGGCCACCCAGTTCGTCAAAGTCGAATGGCTTGACGAGGTCATTCGTCTGGGTACCCTGCCGCTCAATTCGGACCCTACATCTGGCATATCGTTGGAACAAGCATTTACCTTACCTCCAACCTCTAAGTATCGGCCAACATTTAATACTGCTGTTCCTTCAGAGCAAAAGACTTTCAAGATCTGGGAACCGAATGAAGAGAGGCTGAACATGTTTAATCCTTATCGTTTTCTATGCGTGGGCGAAGGCAAACGTGAGATCGACAGCGACCTACGCGAGCTCCTCTCCCGGGGAGGAGGGAAGGTGGAAGTTTTCGATGTCGCAGATGGGACTCCGAAGTGGACCAAAGCGCTCTCTCGCGGGAGAGCGAAAGTGACCCAGAAGCTGGTTCTCGTCGCCAACCCCGAGGCCTGCGAAGCCGCTGTAGGGAAAGACAGTTGGAAAGAGTTGGTTCAAGAAGCTAATATGTTCGTGCCCGGATTCTGTATTTTGCAAGCGGTTTAACTCTTTTCTTCAGCTTCGGACTACAGTTTTTCAGTCCTCAAGACATCCTACAAGTTGTACTGAACACTGATACCTCTGTGCTCGACCCTGGGGATATCCCCGTCGATCGTGGTTCGACATGCATCGCCTCACTCCTTCATAGCGTACTGATTCATTCCCCCAGCGGCCCCGTCCACACTCACCGATTTCATTCCAAACACCCATCCGGAAGAAGCTTCTCTTGTTCCTGAGTCTGAAGAACCAGAACCAGAAAAGCTTCCTCAACGAAAACTCACCCGACGCGTTTCCTCCCGGCAGGCGTCTCAGGAACCTAAGCCAATAGTAGAGGAGCCACCCGCACCAAGACGAGTAAGCACAGCCTGGATTCGGCGTAGATCGCAGCTCACTCATATATAGCACTTGACGCGACGTGCACAACCTACAGGACTTCCCGTCATAACCGGTTTAGACGACGCGTCCATGCTGCTCAACAATCTGCCCGATACTTCAGTAGTTGCGCCATCACTCCCAGTTGATCCCAGTGTGCGTAGAATGTATGCATCTATGTGGACCCTGTATCCTAACGTCTCCTAGAAACCGCGTTCAAAACTCAAGCGACGCGTTGGCGTCTCTGTGCCCATGGACCACATTCAAGCTATGGCATCGAATGCGCTTGTGTCCGGGATTGAACCTGAAACAGGAGAAGAACCTCCCCTGAAAAAGTTCAAAGCGCTCTTCGAAGCGAGCGATCCAACTCGGAGTGGTGCTGAAAGTTTTGTACAAGGAAGCGGTGCATTTGATGAGGATGAGTTGATGTCTATGGCCAATTTGGGGAGCCAGACCCAGTCAGAGGAGACCCAAAGTGGAAGCAAGCGACCAACACGTAGTGGCATTACTGCACTCCGTGCTGTGCAAGAGGAGGAGGAGGAGGAGAGTCAAATGCCCATCGATGGTTCCGGCGCCACTGCTCTTGGCAAAAAACGACAAGACAGGAGCTTTGACGGGGATGATGTCGAGATGGCTGGGGTCGAGCAGGTTCTTAACGGCGCTTCAGGATCAAGCTCTGCAGGTGGACCAGCGGCAAAGAAAAGGGCGGTGCCAGGCAACGAAGTCGAGCGTGCCACCTCCAAACCCCCGTCGCTTGTCGCAGGACCCTCCAACGCCGCTAAGGTCCCAGCTCCCACCAAGCTCATAGGGAAGAAGGGAGCTGCAGTCACTGCTGGCGCTGCAACCGGAAAGCCAGATACAGATAGTGCCTTCCTCAAAGCTATCGCGTCCACTAAACGAGGGAAGAAGACCGAGGACGATTTTGATCGTGATTTCAACAAGCTGAAGATCTCCAAGTCCGATTTGCGAGTAGATGAAGCAGAACAGCGTCCCGCGTGGGAGTTGCTGGAGACTTTCGGCGACGAGTCGAATCTCCGGGGAAATTTCATGGTCATTCAGGACCTGGACGTCTTTCGGGCCGATGGCAGACCTGGACCTCGAAACCGAGCAGTCGGCAATGATCCTCGCTGGGACGGTAAACCCGATTTCAAGAAATTTAAAAAGGTATGTCCACGAGTAATGTGATCCTCCTTCTCTGATCGAGCATGAATCGGACAGCAAACCACTGTTGCCCGAAAGAAAATAATCGAACTCATCATTAGCGATGAGAATGACACCGGCCTTGGTCCTGGTAAGAGCAACCTATATATTTGTCGCGTTTCCTGCCGTTTATTTTCTCCCCAGGTTATTGGAAATGTGGTAGTTCCCCAACTCGATCCGAGGAAGACCTGGGCCCTGTCCTGAAACGGAAAACACAAGTTAAAAAGGCTCAGCAGGTGCAGCCGAAAGCCTCGCGTTCGAAGGCGAAAAGCCAGGCTATGACAATCGACGATTCAGATGAAGAGGAGGCCGAAATCGCTCCTAAAGAAAAGGCCAAACGGAGCAAACCTCCCTCCAAGGCGGAACCACCAAAGAAGCGGAATACACGCGGAGCATCCAAAGTTCCCGATACTCCTGCTCCCCTCTTCCTGGATTCCGATTCTGATGCAGCCGAAATCGCGGATGAACCGATCCCAGGGGGTACTTTGGACGAAGCCGATTTTGACGCAGGTGAGACGCTTCAGGCGAGTGATGATATGACTGCGGCTCCCGCCAGACGGTCGTCGAGGGCACCTGCGGCAGGAAAAAGGAAAGCTGCCATTATTGTGGATGATGACTCTGATGACGGTGCCGTTTTTGGAGGCTTTGCAAAGAAGAGAGCCAGAAGATCATAAAATTCTCAGTACAAATTGTAAAGAATGCTAGTTTTCCCGTACACGTCGAGGAAAATTCCGAAAGGCTTTCACGTCGAGCTTTCAAATTCCTATGTTTCTGCCCTGTCGGCATTCTCCGATGTCACAAAGTTACGCGTTACAGACCAGAATCGGCGATCCACCACAACGAGGAGCTGTTATCCTACACAAGACTTCACGTTCAAGCTTTACTTCTACAGTAAAGCCCAGGCTATCACACGGCACTTGTAGTTCAACGCCGTCCTCGATATTGCTCCTTTCGTGCTACTCGATGAATAACGACGCGGATCCCTTGCTTGCTCTTCGTGGGGCAATAAAGGCCAAAGACACGATCAGCTATGCCCAGAGCGGCGAACCATGCCAAGATCTCCTTTCAGCCACACACATTGTGGTTTCTCCTACCTGTACTCTTTCCAAATCCGCTCCAACCAGATATCGAAAGCCAGGCGTTTTGATGGCTGCCGGCCCCGATGATTTCTTCTCTGTCGAAGCGGTCTATCTGGCCTGGCTTTTTCAAAGTGCTCCAGGTGCCGATTACATGAAGCAAGCCCGAGAGAACGGTTTAGCTGTGGGTTTTGTGAGTGTAACAGAGAGGAAAAATGTTGTAGACTGGTTGGAGGGCAAAATTGCCGACCACGAGCGTATAGTGCCCCTTGTGGGTACGAACTCGTCCCCTCCGATTTTTTTGCCACCAATTTACAGTTTTTCAGCCGAGACTACGACCCCACCTGGGACCCCACCATCCACTTCAAAGGCCCTCCCGACGACACCTCACAGGTCGAATGCAGCAGCAACACCAGCGTCGCCCTCTAAACGACGTTACGTTGCTGACCCCCGTGATATTGAAGTAGTCAAAAAAATCAAGCAGAACGAAGTGGAGCTTCGCGACCGTAATTCGGTTTTACGAGGGATAAAGCCGAATGTACCTAACATCTTGATTTTCTGCCGAGTGTTGAACTCCTTCACAGAACTTCTCTAACATCCGGTCGGTGTATTCTGACAAGCTCAAAAAACTCAAGGAGGCGAGCAGATCGGGCAATACGACTGCTGTCGCAACCCCGGATGCGAAATCGCTCGCTCGGAAAGCTCGAAATAACTACCCGATCATCATGATTTCGTCTTCACCCACTGCTCTCATTACCATGCACAATGTCAAACGGTTCCTTCAAGAATCCACGTGAGTCCGGGCTCGTAACGTACACACCCTTTTAACCTTGACCCCTTAGATTCGAGCCCTCTCAGGATGCTCGCCAACGAGCTGCGGCTGAAGGAAACACCCGGCCTGAGGATTTAATCGCAATCTACCGCAAGCGCACTTCCATAGATTCCTCCGGCAAAGAGCATGAAACCCAAGCACGATATTTCGTTGTCGACAGTGTGGAAGCTCTCGGCAAATTCGGCCCTGATGCATGGGATCGCGTTGTATGCGTCATGACTACTGGGCAGGCATGGCAGTTTAGACCGTACAAATGGAATGAGCCCATACAACTCTTTCACCATGGTGCGTAAGACACTGGTATACTCACTATTCATCACTGACATGCCGGACCGTAGTTAAAGGGATTTATGTGTCATGGTCGAACGAACCTCCAAATGCGAAGATCAAGGATTGGAATGTAACAGAGCTTAAAGTGGGTGCGGTACATCGTGGTTTCCGGACTCCATCTGACGTCGCCTTGGCTCAGATCGATCCCCTTCGGCGGCATGTGGACAAGTCCGTTGTCGCCCATTTTTGGAAAACTCTGGACACCTGGACAACAGCTAACAAGCCATGGCTAATGAAAGGATAGCTCCCATATACCCGTCGGAACGTCGGAATCACTGGTGTTACTTTTTTGGCTGGCGATACTTTGCTATGTCACATATCCAGCACCAGTATATGGAGTCTAACGTCGCAATCGGTGTAGATATCGATTTCGAACCATCTTTCACTTGCTGTTAGTCCGCCAAGCGGTTCTTTACCTTGTATGTATTAAATCTCTGAAGCGCGAATTGCTCGCATCCTCGAAGCTCCTTCTCTCGCGAATCTTAAACACGCCTGTTGCGTCTCCGGTTCGTCGTACCAGTCGCGCCGCAGATCAGGTTCACTTCTGGGGCCGTGGGGAATAGCGGTCACGAGACCAGGCGTCCCGTCCTCATCGGACGTGTGGAATGACTCAACTTGACGATCGCACCGCTTTTCGCCGCGCGCTCATCAAAAAATCAGCGCCGACTAATCGATGTATAAAAGGCAGGGCTTTTGCTAACTCCCTTCGCATTCGGCATCGGTGACTCGCGATCGGAGCTGTACTAGAAATGAAGAAGAATGGCCTACAGGCGAAGGGCAACTCCCTCGAGGAAATACGACTAGGAGTGTGGCGCGTGTTGACAGAGAAGGAAACCTCAATCGGCCTTGGGGCGCGTTGGAGGAAAATTACGAGCATGATTCCAACTATCGTTTCGTTTTCGTCCGACGTGTACTCGGTCGGGCCTGGTCTACTGTCCCTCATCTTCCTGTCCAAAGTGTGGTCTAGCTTCGAAGACGTACTTCTCTTGCACCTCTCGAGCAAAATTCTTTCGATCGTATGTTTCCTTCTCGTTCACTCCGCAATATGGTACCCGCCCCTCATCGTCTGGTTAGATTGAAGTAGGTTTGAAGGATGGAGAACCAGATACGGCCGCCATTGTCAACGCTGTCATATGGCGTATGCTTGTCGTCGGAATTTCCGCAACTGTAGGGTGGTGGCGGTACTGTGTTTCCTTGATTCCCACGCACAGACCTCTTATTCAAAGCTCAAGCACACGCACAACTCCGATCATGCAGAACCGCGTCACACATTATTTTGAGGACTTGATCTTTTCTTGTAAGCTGCACTTTACTGTAACATTCGATCAAGCGTCCTGACGGTCATTCAGCAAACTTAGAAATAGATTTGCCAACAACCCATGGTAAGTGGAATCCGGTAGTTTTTTGATTTTCAGTCTCATTCCCACTCCCAGACAATAACGTTGATACTTCTCTCTCTGCGCAGCCCGTCTGGGAAAATTTCATGAGCCTCATTAATGTGGCATCGATATGCATCCAGGTGGTTAGCCTGTTGGCTTACATTTTCCAACTCGCTCTCTCCAGTCGACACGGCCCGGTGCTTCGTTCTGCTCTGTCTGGGCAAACCTTTGACCAGATTCTTATTTCGCCAATCTTTGTGGGAAAAAGGCGAGTTCAAGTTGATTCTGATGCTTAATTCTATTCACTTTCACTATCTAGCCCATGTAGTTGAGGCGACTAATTCGAAATACCTTCGTTTGCAAGCACTCAAGGAACTCGGAGACAATAAATATCGGCAAGATATAATAGCAGGCAATATAAGTGACTATATTCTTCAAGGTATTTTATTGTGCCTTTCCCTTGGCGCATGGTTAATATTATTACCAGAATACAATAAAGCACGAGAAGGACTCGGAGACACAGACATGCGCCACCCGTCACAACAGTACGAAAGCCAGTCTATTAAATTCGCGGTTATGATACAGCTCCTCGGTGACCTCACGATGGTACATAGTCCGTCGCCACTTTCCGCCGAGCTAAAGATTTTCAGCTCTACTATGCAGCCAATGCGGTTTTCCACCCGGCTCAGTTCACGCTGACATCGATCGCGATGCTTCAACATTCCGAGTCCATCCTGCGAAGAGCCTTTTACGGTGGGATGAACGAGATTGCTGACCTTCGCCGGGGAATGAACTTCATAAAGCGAATTTACGGGCTCACTAATATCACCAATGTCATCAAGGATGGAGGGCTTATATACCCGTCTGCCGAGCAGTCTGAGATGTGTGGTATGTCGATCGATCTTAGGTAATGAGTCCAGCCCTTTTATCTCCTCGAGAAGCTAATCATTTCTCGTCAGAAACGTTTCGTTTTCGTACCCCGGTGCAAACTCAAACACGAAAGCGTTGGACGATGTCACCTTGACCATCAAGTCCGGGCAGTTGGTTGTGCTAGTTGGCTCAAACGGAAGCGGAAAATCAACCATTGTCAAGCTGCTCGCGCGCCTCTATGATGTTACTTCTGGTCAAGTCCTCGTGAACGACCAGAATATTCAGAATTATAAAATCGCCGATCTCCGTGGAGCTACCGCGTCACTGACTCAGGACCACCTATCTCTATCCGTTGTCACTCGCAGAAAATATTGGGCTGGGAAATCCTCACAAGATTTCAGATACGAATGTGATACTTGAAGCTGCGAGGCGGGGCGGGGCAGATGGTTTTGTGTCAAAATTGAAACAAGGCTTCTCCACTGTGCTTGATCCCATGACAGACCAGTACTGTGTTCATGTTGACTCCTCGGAGAAAACCCCACTTGCCAAGGAGTGGCAAAAACTCGCAAAAACGACCGACATTTCTGGCAAGATTTGACCCTACCCACCATTAGTAATTTGCTAACCCGTTTTTGTAGGTGGGGAGAGACAAAGAGTGGTGGCGTAAGTGATATTCCTCTCGAGACCTTGAAAAGTGCCCGATAGAAGTTTAGTTCGCGAACCTTCCACCGATTCACTTCAAAGACGGTCAAGTTGGTGATCGCGGACGAAGGATCGTCTGCATTAGATCCAGAGGGAGAATGGGAATTGTTCAAGAATCTCAGAGAAGAGGTGGGCTCGCATATCCCACGATGTGGACTGTTTTTAATCGTTCATAATACCATAGAGGCAAGGAAAAACGATGGTTTTTGTCACCCACAGATTCGGTCATCTCGTGAAATACGCGGATTTGATACTGTGAGTGATTCTAATATGAGAGCGTCAGAAGACAAACATAGGCGGTGTCTAGATGCATGAAGGACGGGCGCCTTGTGGAATCTGGAACGCACGAAGAGCTGATGAAGATTGCGGATGGAGAATATTCCAAGTTATATTCGATCCAGGCTAAGGCCTTTGAGTCGGAAACCGCGGGTGCAGCTAGTTGAGAGCTGGAGTAGTACAATACACGAGACTAAAGTTATCACCGAATTGAGGTTCTGGAGTCGCAGAGATTGTTGCTGTTTGAGCGTCCAAACACAGCCAACTGAGGCTGCAAGATGTTTGCGCGTTTGCGCTCACAACTTTTCCTCCAACAACGGCGGTCAATCGGCCATTCATCGCGCAAACTCCCGAATTCCAAGTCACCTTCCAGCGATCCTCCAGAATCTCCAAGCAAGGAGCCAGCAACCCCTCCGAGCGAATCTCAGGCCGAAGCGCGCAAAGATTTCCGTAGTCCATGGTTCTTCAAGGCAGTCGGCATCGGTAACTTCATAATAATCCCAGGTTCGCTCTCAGATGCCTGCCCGGGATCCTTCTCAATTGTTGTTGCTCAGTTGTGGGCATTTACGCCGCCTTTTATTGGGATTGGGGCGATGACGACCGCGAACATGTCATGAAGCCTGTATGTCTTCAGAAGCTTCCTCTTTTATCACCGACCGAACTTCTTTCTTCTTCAGGCCCGACGGTGGCTGAAACGACAAAAAGATGCCTTCTTCAGTCTCTCCCCTCCGGAGCAAGAATTGGCGACTCCTGGTCTGGTCATTCCACCACTTTCCGGGGAAGCATCGCCAGGTACGTCTGGCCTGTCAACGGCCGGGCTTCCCAAAGGATTTTTCAAGCCATTCTTCCTGGTGAAAGGCGTTGAGCCAACAGGTCCCGCTGCAATTGCTGTTTGTTTCGCACTTGTATCCGTAGTCAGAACCTTAACTGCCTCGTAGGGATTGCGCGAGGACGACCTCATCGTCACCTTCGGTGAAACGCCCGTTCGATCCTTGGCACCCCTCACGTACCAGGCGATGATCAAGTCTGCCATCAATGAAAAGGTACATGCCATTCTTCAATGGGCAGGAAATTTCGATGCTCAGATTCCGTTTAAGACCGCTATTCCCGTGGTTGTAATGCGTCCAGGAAAGCACGTACTTCTTTTATTGACTCCCACCAAAGAGACTGGGCTGGGGTGCGTGGCTGGTCAACCAGACTCATGCTCATCTCATTATCACGGTTTAGATGCAACTTGCAGCGCTTTCAGCCAGGACAGGTGAATCAGTCATGACATCTTGGAACTACAATGTTCGTTGGTCGTACTAGGCGAGCCAAAGACGGTTCGACTTCCGATGTCAAAATGGTGGTACATGATACAACAAAATGCTATTATTTACTTCAGGATTCTGGAGCGGCACGTCTGCGACGACCGCTAATGATATACAATGCCGCACGGAATTCAAACAACGGGTCCTCAGACTCCTCGATACCATCGATGCGCGGGATGGGGTCAAAGATTATCTTCTTCTGCGCGTGATCATTGTCAGGGACGAGTGTCGTCAACGTCAATTTCCCCAGGTTGACTGTGGCGCGGTCCTTAGGCCAATGGACAGTAACGTCGTCGGTGATGTCTCCGTCATTCGCAATCTGGCAAAGCAGATGGAAACTGATCGGACCCTGTGCGACGCGCTCAAGGAGCTCCTCGAATAGGTAACTCTCGCTCTTAGACTTGACAGCGGCCTCATCAAGGTGCTCCAGTCCAGCGTCAGGAATGACCGTGTACCGCCCGAAGCGGGTGATACCCTCGCTGTTGGTGAACTTGAACGCATGCAGCGCAAAAAATCCTTCGCGTGCAAAGCTGGCCGGAGAAGGCTTCGGTGTCTGCACGAATGCTAGTGCCGCGGGGTGAGATCCAAGGAAATCCCCGATGGTGCCGCCCGCCAATGCGCGCAGAAATTCCAGAAACTCTGCGCCGGTGCGGGTAGGGAAAGCTGGGGCGGATTGACCGACGATGTCGGTGTGGACATGTCTGTTTTGATCGTAAAAAAAGCGGAGACCGAAGCCGCGTGGATTGGCGTTGGGGTCGTTGTCCGGGACAAGCGGAATGCCTGTGGAGCTCGAAAAGCGAACAGTGACGGGGGTGGATGCCTGCTTAAAGTGGGGAGCGGTCGAGAGGGTGGCTGCTTCGGATGTGGGAGTGAAGGATCCCGTCAACATGACGCCGCGCGCATGAGCAGGCCGGAATCCAGGATGCAGACCAAATATGGCATCGAATTGGGCGATTATTTCCTCGCTTAAGTGACTGTGAGTGACGGTTCTCGTGAATGAAGCCAAATGACTTACCTGAGGGTTATGAGTTTCTGGTCTGAAGGGAGAGGCATAGGCAACTGTCAGTGGAGACACGGAACTAACTGACTGGTACTTATCTGCCTGTCGGGTTGAATAGGGGTTGTTGCGGCTCTGTGTCCACCAATCAGAGTGGTGATTGCACCCCATGACCCGGCCTTGGTCGGTGTTGGTGATCCATTAAGCCCGCGCGACGCCGCAGGAGTCAATAAGATCCTAAGAGGCGAATATCTCAGTGAACGGCAATCTCAATGCGGGCGCACTAGTCTCCCTGTACAGGTTCCCGACGAGTTTCGTTCAAAGAAACTAATTCAATGGCGCGTCGTATCGGCGGGAACAGTTCAATTAATGGAGTTGTTCCCCTCCGCCCGACCGCCTGTCGGGTCCCAGATCCAGTTCCAGCTGCAATTTCAGCGTAACCGGCTGTCTGGCTCTGTCTCTCTCCAATTAGGAGATGAGCGGCTTGCCTCGAGATGCAACGACGAGTAGTGCTGCAACCCCAGTGATACGATACAGCGCGATGCCAGAGCTAGCATTGCAATAATGTCAATTTCAGCTGTTTTGTATCGCGCTGCATCGAGTGGTCTAATTTTTTTCATTGCACAGCTATTAATATACAAATTTGGCTGCTACGCTCCCCTGACTTCCCCGCTGGCCCCGCTGCCTCCAACTCTCCGAGTATCGCCGCGGCCGCGCCCGAGCGTTCCTGGCACGAGGCCGTGTGCACACGGCGCGCGCCCGTCGCGCGCAACGGCCTACCAGGGCGCGCCCTTCTCGTCACTAAGCGCTCCATGGAGAGGACATTGCGCGCGCGCAGCGCAGCGGGCCGCGGCGACGTGCCACGCAATCGCGGGGAGCGGGGCGAAGAAGGCGGCGAGCGAGACGTCTCGTAGTGAGCTTGGATGATCGCGCGAGGTCCGGCAGAGTGGTGCTTGCAGTTCGTGCACGACGCCGAGGAGGAACGGAGAGGTGCACAGAGAATTTCGGTGTCTTGTGCGCGCTGCATGCGCATGTACGGCGCTCCCGTCCTGCAGTCGACTAAAATCAGCTAGGAACAAGGTGATGTGCGCACACGACGACATACCTTGTCACGTTGGCTTCAGCAGCTTCGCACGAAAGACGATCTCCTGCGGACTACGGCGAGGATGGTCGGAATCTGCAGCCCTAACATCAGCGACGACCAAGGCGATATGGAAAAAGGACGATGTACACTGCCTTGAGCGGATCCGCGCGGAAAAACGGATGTGAATGACAGGTACGAGGGCGAGGAGCGACGGCGACGGCGACGGCGACGGCAAAAAGATTGTGGGAGGAGTGGAAGATGATGGTTGCAAACGCAGAGGAGGAGCGGCGAGGTGCATAAAGGGAAGCTCGTCTTTCGAGCGACGTACCCGCTGCATACGCACGCGTACGGCGCGTTTGAGAGAATGGTGCAGTCAAGTCAGCTATAAACAAGTCAGCTGCGTTCGCTTACCACGGAACGCGGGTGATACACCACGGTCTACGCGTGCGAAACGTGGTGAGGACAGACAAACTGTGCGTGCGAGGAGAGGGAGCAGAGAACGATAAATGAGACACCGAAGCAGAAAAAATGAAGCATCTCCGCTTGAGGCGTTGAGCGCAGCGCGCTTCAGAGTATATTCGGATGGTCTTGATGGGACGTGCGCGCACGGATGGACCAAGACAGGCAAGATCTTGCGTAGGCAAACTTGATCCTTGATCTTGCGCGAGATTGCTGGTACGAGAAAGCCTTGATCTTGGGAGCATTGACCTTGCGTGTATTTGTGCTTAACGAGGGTGAGCGCTTGAGGCATTGAAGGGCTTGAAGGGCTTGAAAAACGTCCACGCCAAGATTCGAGGAGTTGGCGACTTGAGGAATGGGCTGGAGGCATAGCACGAGGAGAAATTGAGGTGGCCTATGTACTGCATTGTTCATGGATGGGACTGAAGAGCGAGCTTGGGAAGAGTAAGGAAACACTAGATGGGGGAAAGAGGCAGGTGGGCGGCGTCGGCGATGTCGTGGTACGGGAGAGAAAGACGATTTTTCAAACTCCGCTGGCTGGACGCGTCATCTACCCGACTCTCCCGCGCTTCCCGCTGACTTTGCAAAACTAAGGGAACTCCATGATGTCATAGGGACAACGCGACCGTCTCGTCCCTACTCCTAGCTACTCACTACGGCGACGCTCTACCTTATCACCAGAACAACTATGTGGATTCGACTAGCAGGAAAATGGATGAAATAAAAAAGTTAGCCGGATCACAAATTCAGGCTCCGTTTAAAACAGGGTCACGTTACCGCCTGCTGCGTTAAATTGACGCGAGCCTAATATGCGAACACATTAATATTGACATCTTTGACGCGACTGCGCAGTGACCAGTGGCCAAGGGATAGAATAAATTGAAAAGCATGTATGTATGAGGGAAACTCGAGGTACATGTACAGGGAATATGTCGGTGGGCCGCCTTACGCATCCAGGGATGTGTCCGCCACCAAGCGCATCGCAACATCAGAACGCGGAGTAATGGAGCATTCAAACGGGTGGGGGTGGCTGCACTGTCAAATCAGCGACGTATTTACCGCAGCAATAGTAGCACCCACCTGACTAAACCGTCGGAATACACTGGATGAATTTCTACTGCATTGCCAGCCGCATCCTTGGCCTTCGAAATATCGAACACAGATAGCACTGAGACGATCGTCGCCCACACAGTTGCATCGGCGGCATGCCGACCTACGCATGCTCTCCTACCAAATCTGTGCGCGCAGCAAATTAGGTTTTTATAGCTGAGACCGAGATGAACAAACCCAAATGCCAGGACGTTGTCATCGGCGTTGAATTGACCATTTGCGTTTAAGAATCTCTCAGGCTGGAATTTTTCGGGATCTGGATACACCGCCTCGTCATGAACCATTGCCCTAAAACATGAGCGAAATTAAGGGGACATGAAGGTTGTGTGTGATCGATCGTTCGTACCAGATATTGCTGATGACCATGGTTCCTGGATATGGAATTCATTAAAATTTACAAAGAATGAGAGGTGAAGCTCACCTTTGGGTATAAAATACCCCTCATAGATATCATCTTCACTGGTTGCATGCGCCACACCGAGCGGAACAACCGGCCTCCATCGCAAGACCTCTCTGAGCAAGGCTTCGACGTACGGTAAAGAGCGACGGTCCTCAAAACCGGGCAGCCGGTTGAGGCCGATGACCGTTTCTATTTCATTCTGTGCCTTTCTTTGGACTTCCGGATTCATCGCCATGGCCAAGAAGAATGTGACCAATGCCGAAGCTGTCTAAACCTTTCGAGTCAGCCATATTCTTTATGGAACTGAGTCACATACAGTATCTGCGGCAGCTAGGACTCCATCAGTTAACCAGCACACGAAGGCCAGTTACAAAGCGTACCTGAATACGCTGTCGCGGTAACTTCCTTCAATACCTTCTCCTGGGCCTTAGACCCACCCTGTGCATCGTTTTTTTCAAGAAGTTGGCCTAGGACCGATAGCCCGACTACATCATCTCGCTGGATTTAGTTAGAATACTTGAATTACAAGCAATCAAATGTTCAACCCACCATATTCTGCTTAACAAAGTCAAACGGTGCGTTTTGCATCTCTGTGACTATCTGGAGTGTATCTGAATCGTATTGGCCGCCCGCAAGTGTTTGATTCAAGACGAAGATACTTACCGTGGGCATATCGCTGGAAACCACATCCGGGGAACCAAGAAGGCAGATGACGGAGAAATGGAAGAGTGTTCACAAGAAATGCCCCAGGAAATACACTGTCACCAAGCATCTTGACAGCTTCTTCAGCTAAATCAACGAATCTGTCGTGCGTAGGCTTGATATCATAACCATAAATTGTCGCCATTATGATGGCGGCGGCCACTCTGCGGCGGATGGTATCAAATTTGTGAACATACAAGATGCAAGTGATGTACTCACGTTTTGGTGTGCGCGAAAAAATCTTCGGGAGTAGAAAGCAAGCCTCGTAGCATGTCGTGAACCTTTCTGAGCTGGATAGGGCGATAGGTGACGATCGCATCTCGCCTAAAATGCTGGTGAAAGAGCCTTCTGTATTGGCGCCATTTATTCGTATACGGCATAAGAGGGAAATTGAAGTCCCATCCCATACTGGAGACGGTCAGTGGTCGTATATAGGAGTCGAACACGCTTACAGAGGAACCATTGGAATGTGTGGTCTGTCAGAATAAATGCTGGCGCGCTTGTCCAAAAGGTCCGCAGCAGTCTTCGCCGAGTTGATAATGAGGATATGCTCGCCAAACACTTGCGCATGCACGATGTGCCCTGACAAATATAATAACGACCAAATTGTCACAAAATATCGGGACGTACCATATTGTTTCCCCCACTCAGTATACGTTAGCCAGGGCAGTTCCGTGGGGATATCTCGAAGATTTCCCGTTATGAATCCGGGTTTGGGCCCGGGAGGAAATGGGAGAGACATCGGTTTCCGGCGCTTGAACAGGCGGATGCCAACGAAAAGGACAAGAGGCAGAAAAACAGCCACAAGATACTCGCGGGAGGCCATTGTGTTCGGATGGAAACTGAGATAACATGTCGGCGGTATTTAAGCTAAGCTCTCCAAATTGGAGTGGAGGAATGGATGTCTTTCCGTGCACTGATGGAAGGCACGGCCGTAACTTTTACGCCGTAATTTTGGTACGCCACGGCTCGGCGGAGGACGGGTAACATACGTACCGTACGTATACGGCGTATTTTACGGGTTTTTCTGAGAATTTGCAGCACAAGGAACACGAAAGAGAAGATGTTGGCCGACGGCAGGCTTTGCCATGGCCAGCCACACGGCAGGGTGCCGGCAGTACTTAGTTACGAGTAGCCCGTTTACGAGTCAAGCCGTTGCGTACCCGCCGTGTGAGTTGAGCGACAAGATGTTCACGGTACGGGGCCGTAACCGTTTTTACGGCCTGTATTTCCGTGAAATAACGGGACGGTTTTATGCTCTAGTGGGTACTGGGGAGCCAGCGAGAGCCGCTGCGTGCGGTTGCCCACTCCCACTCCAAGCCCACTCCGGTCAAACTCCGGTAAGCGATACTGTCAGCGAAGCAAGTTCACCGTCCGATAATCAAGGGAGACGTGAATAATAGGGCTGAGAATATTGCTGAGAAGAGTTCACCATGACAAGAGGCACACCTTCTTTTCAGAATACTGGTATCCGAATCGGCGCAGGCCGCAGCCGCCGTCGCGACCTGATTTGGAGATTACGGAACGAGAGAGTGATCCAGGGCAAAGACGCCGCGTCCCCACGCGAGATCTACAACAGATGGCTTAAGTCTATAAACAACCGACTGGGAATCGACTGCGCGTTGAGTCGCCGTTGACCAACGAAAGGAAATACGGAAAGAAAGCTATTACAGTAAAAAGCCGTTGGTCTTGAAAACATGGAAAAAATGTTCTGAGAAACGAGGAGAATCTCCCCAAAGACTGAACGAGGGAGACCGGGACCTATGTACAACCTATGTATATACATATCAAGACTCGGAATCGGACAGCTCAGGAACGAACGGTCAGGCGGCCTGACACGGTGACAGGGAAAACGATTTTACCCATTCTCGGTGACCTTGAGGCTAAGGACTGGCAGTCTGGGTTAGACTCGTAATCAATCTGCCTACGATCTGCAACAATGTGGCGAGCACGTTGCCGTGAGTTATATGCCCAGAACTGGAATGTTCGCTGGCGGCCGCTGATGGCCACCAGTATCGGCGGCCATCGGTGGACGGTGTATGATGTTGTGTACCGATGGCCTAAGCGGCGTCCGCTAATCACGAGCAGCATTCACTGGACCGTCATCCCTCTGACTCAGCTCGCCAGCGGATGCCAATGGATTTCACCGTAGCCTGCTGGACATTGTTGAATAATATTGCAAGATTAAACATTGTAACGTTCCGGTGATTCCGAAATTGCGGAACAGTTCAATTCAATGTTGAGATGGATCTACAGTAGAGTGGGTCATACAGTCACTAACCCACTAACGAAACGCTCAAGGAAGGCGGCAATTACTATGTGAGGATTACAGCATCTATTGTGTCAGGCTAAATTTGGCCAAATAACGTCAGAGCGAAACACTACAAAATAATCGGTTGAGCCTCATCTACGTATCCTGGGAATCTCGGATGTTGATTCAGATATTCGTGTTCGCAGACCTCGAAAACCCTCCCCTACTCTTCTTCACGAAGAGATTGACCTTCCCATCTCTGCACGGCATCATGCAGATCGCGCCCGACAACTGTGCCAAATAACAGCGCAAACAAATTAAATCGCGAGAGCACTACATGACCCTTTTCCGCAATTCCTAGCGTGGATGAGAGTTTTATATGGAGCACATTGCTCCCCTAAAATTTCAGGGTCAACGAGTGCCATTAAGGAGTCAAACAAGCGAGTGTTTCACTCTCATGTACCGTTTCCGAGTCGCTTGTGGGTTAGCGACTGTAATGCATAAGGTCCGTTTCCCTGCCAAATCTCTGAGATTCCAATGCATTATGAGCATTATATTAGTAGCACCACTCTATGGTGGTAACTGGGCAGCCACACATGAACTACAAATGCAGTGATGCAACTGAAGTCAATGCCATACATCTAAGAAGGACTCGGGAGCAATTAGGATAATATACCGATGAGATCCATCCAATTCCATTGGAATGCGGTGGAATACGACAAGAATCAGCGGCTCCCTGGATCAGAGCCCCACTGATATCCAACCAAAACCGTTGGAAAACACTAGGAAGCAATGATAACTTTACGATACTTAGTAGAATTCTGCTGGCCGGCACAAAGTCCCAATGCCGACCGATGCGGTTCACCCGAGTTGTCAGCAACATGTGTATTACTTACACTCGCTTATTTTCCGCCTCAAACCTTAAACCCGAATTTGGTAATTTGATCACGGCACAACGGCATGATCGCAAAAGGTTAGGGTTCGGCATATCGGCATAACCTGAGTGCACAAGACTGCGCGAGTGCATTCTCAACCGTTTCCCAGTGCTCAGCGCTCACACATCATCGCGGGGGGAGAACAAAAAATGACACGGGAGTTATGCACACTAATTTTCTTCATGTGCGCGACTCAAGGGATCAACAATTTGATGCCTCCCATCTTTCCTTCGAGCCGGCTCAGAGCACACTGAAGTCCCCTGAAGCCTCAGTGACTCGGTCACACAGTAAGTGTATACAACTATACAGTTAATTTCATTAAAACTGGCCGAACAGGACGACACTTGAAAGCTCGAGCGAGTAAAAATAACTACAAGCGCCCGGATTGAACCTCAGACCAAACAAAATAATTACATCAGCCAAGTACCCCACTCTGCACACCAATAACCAATTCACCAAGTATCCAATGGAAACCAAATGTGTGGAGAATACATCCCTGGCAGAACGTCTGTGGTATGAGGGTGCCGAAAAGTGCCGCGATCAAATTCCCAAATTGGGATTAAGGTTTGAGGCGGAAAGTTGAAACTCAGGAGTGGTGTAGGCACAAATCGGGATTTCCAATTCAGGCACGCGAGGAGTTTGAAATTTTGGGTGGGGCCGATCGCGGCCATCAAATTAATGTTCGATTGGCTACGTCATCAAGTCATTCCGGTTGTAAACACACTTGCAATTCCTACGGTTTTGGGAGTCTCAAGGGGGATTCTGAACAGACAGATGTTCCCAGATTTGAGTTTCACCCATCCTCTATTTTTTTTTACTATTTTAGACAGCAAACTTGAAGCCAGAACGGAAGCCATCAAAAGATTCAAACTTCGCACATGAGTTGGCGAGTTTTCGCCCCAGTCACGTGCACCCAATAAGGCAATTCATATGTCATATTTGTTCCTTTCGCTCAGAAAGGCAAATCATTGGCCAGAGGTGACAGGCCACTGTGACTGCACTGTCTGACGCTCCCAAGTCCACAGAGGACGCCACCAACTTTCAATGGTGGAAACTCACCTGGTTTACCAGGAGAGAAACACTAGAGAAAACAGAGAAGAGAGAACCAGAAAAGAACTAGGAACGTTGCGTGGATTTCAGAAGCTAGCACGAGAAGATACAAGTATAGAGACAAGAAGAAGATGGATCACGTGAACCATGATCATGTAAGTAAAGGCGTGTGCGGGTTTACACTCTCCCCCTCCCCGAAAAATGAGTACCTCATCAAAACAACGGAAATGGAAAATAAGTAGAAACACATGCCCGGTTACAAACAGAGCCTAAGCTCGCCCACAATGGGGAAAGTCACCGACTGCAGGTAGAAGAGAAAGTTTCGGCCAGCCGGCCTTCAGTCCGTCGGACGCGCGAGCCAGCGGTCGAGCACCTCGTTGTCAGCGAGAAATCGTCCGGAGAGCCAGCGGTTTCCTTTGGGGCCATAACCGGTAAACTTTACGTAGTATTGGCAGCCGCGGCCGTGCTTGCGTTCGTCGATGATCTCGTCGACCAACCATTCGTCCTCGCTGTCGACGGCAATCGGGGCGGGTTCTTCGTTTCTGCGTGAAGGAAATTTAGTGTCATCGTTTTCAACATACGGTTCAAGTTCAGAAGCGTGAAAGACCGGATAGACGAGGGGTTGGTCTGCAAGATCGAGAGTGTAAGTTGAAAACTCAGCGTGTTTCTCTAAGATCTTGTATGGGCCATCCTGGCACGGCATAAACTTTCCGCATCATCCATCCTTCTTCTGTTTATAATGTGTGCGGCAATGGGTTGTAGAAAGTTTGACGCGGTCACCAACTTTTAGATCATGGTTGGGGTGTCTGGCTTTATTTGCCTGCTCAGCCTGCAACAATTTCGCAGTCAAGAGGTTGTCCTGCGCTTCTGCGACGTCGGTCACAAGCTGGTCAATGATCTTGCGAGCCAGCTTTTCCTCAGAGGTAGCTGTGTGAGAAGGGGCAATGATGAGCGGGGGAATCACACGCGGAGATCTGCCCATGCACAATTGAAAACCTGAGAAACCCGTTGAGGCGTTCAAGGTATTCATCATGTCAAAACAGACTCGAGGCAGGGCGCGAACCCAGCCTTTTGGTTGCGGCCAACGTGATAACGGAGGGACTGGTTTACAGTCTTATTTGTTCGATCACTTGAACCGTCGGTTTGCGGGTGGAAAGTGGTGGAGCACTTGAGTTTAACGCCGGTTAATTTATGCAGAGCTTTCCAGAACGCAGACATGAAAAGTTTGTCGCGGTCGGATACTATGTCGAGGGGGAGTCCATTCTCGCAATACCAATTGTCGAAGAACAGTAAGGCGAGTTCAGGTGCGGTCAATTTTGTAGTGGCTGGAACAAGACGAATGTCGGAACCGAGATGGCATGTAAATGTAATCAATGAGTCGAAACCTTGGTCCTTGGGAAGGGGACCGATGAAGTCGATAGCGACTGAGTCGCCTCGTTGTTCAGGTATCGGAAGGGGGTGTAACGGACCCGCCTTTTTCTTTGCAGTGCGACCCTTGTTCCGTTGGCAATCCGGGCAGCCAGGGATGTAGGCCTTTTCCAGGTCTGTACACATGTTGGGCCAATAATAAGCGTCTCGAAGCGTCTGATAGGACTTATCGAAACCAAAATGGCCGAGGTTGTCGTGGGCGAGTTGGAAAAACATCTCCCGCAGATTTCCAGAGCGCGGAATAATAAGACGTTCGGCTACAAACCAAAGCCCGTCACGGAAAATGAGGCCTGGAATTCCAGTCGAGGCGGACTCGAGCTTTTTACACCACGGATCAGTGGCATAGCCTTCTCGAATTGATTCGAGTATTTTTGCATCTGCGGTAACTTTGAGTACCGAGGCAATAGGTAAAGACGACTTAAATGTGGCGTCCGCAGTTGCAGTTGTCGCAATACAGTGGGTCGCGTGGAAAGGAGAAGATGAGGACTTTGGTACAATTACCGCAATCGCGGGGGCACTGTCCTTGTCGCCGTCCTGGAGCCAAGGCGTGGGCCCAGGCTCGGTCGTCAGAGACTCATCAAAATCTGTTCGAGACAGTGCGTCTGCAACGGTGTTGTCAGGCCCTTTGACGTAGACAATTTTGCAGTCGTATTGAGCAAGGAATTCCATCCACCGTGCTTGGCGACGGGACAAATCTTTTTGCGTAGTAAAATTTTCGAGAGTCCTATGATCGGTGTATACCGTGAACTCCGAACCAATGAGGTCCACGCGCCAGCGGTGCAAAGCGCGCATGATGGCGAGCATTTCCTTTTCGTGTACTGGGTAATTAAGTTCTGCATGTTTGAAGGTCATTGAGTCAAAGGCTACCGGACGTGCGGTCTCCCAGGTAGGGCCGAAAGAGAGAATAGCGCCAGAGCGCTTGTCGCTGGCATCGCAGGTTACGAAAATTTTATTATCGCTGGGCTCATCATGGTCAATAGTGGTGACACAGTCCGCACTGAGTACGACCCGCTTTATGCCTTCGAAGGCGTGTTGGTGCTCGTCAGTCCAGGCGGGGAAATTCTTATCGCATTCTTTCGTTGTTAATTTCTCGAGTACCATAGTGTGGTCCGCGAGGTTGGGGAGTAGGAAGGAAAGGTAGCGTACAACACCGAGGAAAGCGCAGACATGGGTTGAAGATTTTGGCTGTGGCCAGTGAGCGATGCGGTCGACTTTCTTTGGATCAGCCTGGATTCCGTTGGCAGAGATGCGGTGACCAAGGAAATCAACCTTGTATTGAAACAGTTTCGTTTTTCTTGGGTTGCAGTAAAGGGCAGCCTTTTTGAGGTCGTTAAACACCAAGTTGAGATGCTTTTCATGCTGTTCTACATCGTCAGACCAGATAATGATGTTGTCTAAATAGACGTGGCAAATTTTTCCAATGTGCGCGCGTAAGGCCGTGGTAACACAACGTTGTTGGATGGAGGGTGCATTGCGTAGTCCTTGTGGCATCACGAGCCACTCGTACAAACCTAGCGGAGTGCTGACGACCGTGAATTTTACGGAATCCGGGTGCATGCGAGTTTGAAAAAAGCTGTCGGTGAAGTCTATAATGCTCCAGATTTTCCCTTTCGCGCAATCAGCGAGAATGTCGTCAATTCACGGCAGAGGGAAAGAGTCGCGTTCAGTCACGGTGTTTATGGAACGAAAATCGTTTATCCAGTGTGGGAGCACGACCTTGTCTGCTTTTGGAATAAGAAAAGCGGGTGAGGCGTGTGGAGATGAGGACGGACGAATGCGCCCTGCGTCCAGGTTTTGCTGGATTAGCGTCTGCCAGGCCTCCTTGTATTCCGAGGACTCTGGTAAGAACAAGTTTGGAATTGTAAATCGGCTTTTTCCTTTTTGAGCTTAATTTCACAGTATACGTCGGTGGGCAGGTCGTCGACGTGTGGCATAGGTTCAAAAATGGCTTTATATTCGGACTTGAGCTTTTCAGCACGTAAGTTGAGTTCATCCCAGTGCGCCAGGATTTCGACTCGCTCGCAGACAGCGGCGATTACATAGACGGGCTTTACGTTTTCGAAAAGGTTTGCGTTCTCCATATTGAGGTGGCGGGAGTCGCATATGGCGTTGAGCTCTTTCATCATAGATTTGTGATCGCGGTCGGTCTTGCGGAGCTTTTCACGGAGTTTCATACGGGGAGCAGGGCAAGATTTTGCAGGGGGAGGGTTTGTCAAATCATAACCACAACATTTGTCAATTACAGTACGCGATTCGTGGCCTATAACAATGTGATTACGTTCAAGCCATGGTAGGCTGAGTAAGATGGGGGCGCAAAGGCCAGGCGCGATCAAGGCACGTACAGAAGAAGAGGTCCAAGCTTGGTCAAGAGAGTGCGTACATAGATTGACGTAATGCGTAAGGGATGTTTCAGTGGGAGAGGAAGATTCAGAAAGTGCAAGGGACACAGTTTCTGGAGTGCGGAGGAGAAATTTGCGAAGCTGTAAACGTTCAGCAAGCCATTCACTGATGATTACTAGAAAGACACCATTGTCAATGAGGGCCTTTACGATTATGGGAAGGCTGCCGCTGGGACCGTCAAGCAGACAGTCCCAGAGGAAATGGGGCACGGAATGAGGGGTGGGAGAACTCACGTGCGAGAGGTCATTGTCGTCGACGCTGCCACTTGTATTGCTGTCGCCGGTGATCGGGGGCAGGATGACAGCGATGGTGGACTTTGAAGGTCTGGCAACGGCGTTCGAGGAGGACTTGCCCTTGCGGGCCTTGCGAGCGTTCGCGACCACCTTCACCGTGACGACGACGTGGTTCGCTGAAGTCATCGAATCGGGGCAGTTCGCGAAATGGTGACCCGTGAACGGGAGGCAACAGCGATTGCAGCCTTCGTTCTCGCGGAGGAGGGTGCATTCGACTTCAGTGAGCTTGGGGGGGAAGGGATTGGTGGACGATGAGGAGGAAGCAGGTTTCGAGTTTGAGGACGAGCCTTTCCCCGTCTCACGGCGTTTGGAGGAGCAGTCGTCATCATCGACATCGCGGTTACGGCGCTTGTTCTCCTTTTTTGCGTCAGCGATCAGGCGGCGCTGGATGTCGAGCGTGCAGCGGCGTTCCTCGTCGATGCGGTTGACGGCACAGATATACTGGTCGAGGGTCGTAGCGGGCTTTGCGACGAGGTCCTTGAGATCTTTGCTCCGCATGCATATGAAACGAAGGTCATCCGCCATGCCGGCCTCGAGTTGGTGACGTATCTGCACATCTCCGATGGGCGCAGTGTCGGCGAGGAGGGAGGTGTGGCCGATGAGCGCCGTAGCGTAATCATCGAAAGATTGGACGTCTGTCTGACGCATGCTGAGGATGTCGGAGCGAACCTGCGTCTCCCAGTCCTTGTCCAAGAATTTTTCCTTAAATTCCTTCATGAATGCGGGGAACGAGAGGGCGACGAGGTGGGCGCGGGTGGTGGCGGGACGAACCCAGTTGGTGAAATGTGGGTCCATGAAACATCCGAGGATCGTGGCGACTTGCTTGTCCGCCGCGATGTCCTTGGTGTTGAAATAATTGATGCAGGCGAGTTCCATGTCGTTGATGACCAGGGGGGTGAGCTCGCCCTTGTGGGGGGTCGGCAGCTTTGAGGCATGCTTCTCAACGGATGCGTATTTGGAGGACGTGGGCGCCATCATCAGCGAAAAGTCGGAGTCGGTGGATGAATCGGAGGGACAGGGAGCGAGCCGGCGGGGTGGGGGCGTGGGACACTTGGGGGAGGAGGAGGTGCGAGGCGGAGGAGTTTCAGGGGAGGCGGAGGGACGTGTACGGTCAAGCGAATTGGAGAGTGCGGGCGTAAGAGGTGACGAGTGGGGGCCGGTGGGGGCCATTGGGCACTTAGGCAATTTGGAGAGGCATGCAGAGGCACGGGTACGGGCGTGGGTGGGAGTTGAGGGCTGTCGACAACTCAGGATGGGCAGCTGGACCCGATGGGGCGCGGAAAATTCGTTTGAGGGAGTGGCTGTGTCAGGTGACGTGGCGCCTGGGGAAAAGACGGTGGTGAGCTCAATGAGCCCGTTGTCTAAGGCGCTGGGCGTCGGGCGAGTCGTTCGCGTCCCAGATGGGGTTGGCGAGAGCGACGTTGGCTGGGCGGGACTAGATACGGAGGCAGTTTGAAAAAAATTGCTTCTGTCCGGTGGCCGCAACAGTGGATAGTTCAAAAAAAGTGGAAACTCACCTGGTTTACCAGGAGAGAAACACTAGAGAAAACAGAGAAGAGAGAACCAGAAAAGAACTAGGAACGTTGCGTGGATCTCAGAAGCTAGCACGAGAAGATACAAGTATAGAGACAAGAAGAAGATGGATCACGTGAACCATGATCATGTAAGTAAAGGCGTGTGTGGGTTTACAAATGGGTGGAATATTGAAGTCTGGAACTCAGATAGTAGGGATAATAGACGAGCAATTTTGCAAGGTGGAGCAGAATCTATTGCAGTACATAAGTACTATGTACAGATGTACGGGCGGCGTGGATGCCTCATGGGATGGAATTTGCACCCTTCATGGCAAATCGTTGCGACAAGATGCCTGCTCCCCCCTGCCGATGGGCATCAAGACCTGTGTCGGTCCAACGGGATCCAACCGGCGACAAATCAAACATGCATTGTGCTTGGGGCGATGGCAGTTGACAGGTGGTGAGGGCCGTGAGGCGATGGTCGGTAGTTGGGGAGAGGTGCATGGGCTCTGGTGTGAGAGGAGGGTTGTGGGAGGGCAGAGGTGGCAGGTGGTGGCAGACACTGCAGGGGTTAAAGAATTTTTAGAGCTCTAAATATGCTCCAAGACATGTCGGCTCTTTTGGAACTAATCTTTCCACTTTGGAAAGATTAGATAAAAGAGAGGTCATGGTTTCAATCCTGGTTGGTGTCAAAAAATAATCCCTTTTTCATCCCGGCCCGGTTTTGGAAAGATGACTGATCTTTTCACTAATATTTTCCCAGCAAATGTGGGATATCTTTTCTTTGAAAAGATTACTTATGTTTTGTTTTATTTGTTCAAACAAAGCCATGAAAAGATAAGTGATAGATCTGCCACAAAGATGTAACATATTTCCAATCAAACCAGAAGGAGAAATATTAGTCATCTTTTTAAAACCGGGCCAGGATGAAAAAGGAATTATATTTTGGCACCAACCAGGATTGAAACCATGACCTCTCTTTTATCTAATCTTTCCAAACTGGAAAGATTAGTTCCAAAAGAGCTGACATGTCTTGGAGCATATTTAGGGCTCTAAAAATTCTTTAACCCCTGCAGTGAGAGAGGAGAGAGCAAGGACGAGATGAGTGACATCTGTCACAATGGTGGTTCTTTCCGGCCGTGGAGCAAATATGGCACGTGAATTGCCTTATTTGGTGCACATGACTGGGGCGAGAAATCAAAAACTATATATATATATATAGCGTTGTCGAGTGGAAAATTTGTTTCCCTTGGGGATCTCGGAAATGGCTTTATTCAGAGAATTCCACAAGTGTTCGAATCCCAAGTATTTAATTCCCTTTCTAAGATTCTGGTGTAAATGTTCTGGATGTGGTACGGCTGTGCTGATTGGTTCTGTTGGATATCAACAAAGGATTGATAGGCGGTGCGACTTAATTCAATTAAGCCCAGTCGTGCAATCAATAGCTTGTTGCTGGCGCAGAAGTCTTGTTCTGCTGTTACATGTACAGTTACGTTAACTGCTAATATTCGTGTGTGAAATACCAACAAAGGACTAGCAGGTGATGCAACTTAAATTTAATTAAGTCCAAGCACGTAAGTAGTAGCTTGTTGCGGGAGCAGTTATCTTACTGCTGCTTGCGTGTGTAGTTACTGTAACTACAATTTCTTATGTAATATACCAACAAAGGACTAGCAGGCCATGCAACTTAAATTTAACTAAGCCCAAGTGCACAGGTAGTAGCTTGTTGCGGGCACAGTTGTATTAACTGCTTAGATTGAGTCACTGAATATAAGTACTTAAAAGCACTTAATAACTCAAGTGATCTGATTAGTAAGTGGAGAAAGTTTATATTGGGTACCGAGTACAAGTGGGGAGTTAGGGAACCGGGGCTTTTCTGCCCTGCAGGCCGCTCTTATATACTACTTTGTCCTGACTCATACTGACTCATTACGACTCCAGCTACCGTTTTGACTCTTTAAGACTCATCATGCTGCCCCGGACCGAGCTGGACCGAGCCGCGCTCTGGCTGACTCCGAATGACTCATCTTTTATTAGTAATCCAAATTCACCCTGAAATATTATTCTTATTGGTTTCATGGTGAACATAATTGAGGTGTCACAGCGTCATGCTAAGATGGTCATGTTTGTTCTGCCAATCAAAGCGATGAATTTGACCATGGTGCAGTGCCCTGGCAGCTGTCATGTCCAGATATGGACATGATTTATGTCTTTTTTGGACATGATGCTGACAGCCATTCTCCATCTCCTTAACATCTGTTGGGCTCATTCCTCAATGTTAACCTTTGGTTGACCTTTCAAGAGTCTCTCTTTCTGCCCAGCTGTCTTTTCTATACCTAGAAACTCAAGGAACACAGCATGGGCTCGGTCTCAATGCAAATGACTGCACATCCATTTCTCTCCCACTTTTTCATTCTCAATCTCCCTCTCTTTCCAGTAAATCACTCCTGTCACCTTTTCTGCCTCGCTCAAAGCCTCACACTATCAGGCCACCAAGAAAACTGAATCAGGTACCACCTCACATGCATCCAGTTAGTATGTGCTGGTGACTACCGTCGCTCTTCTTGTGCATGGCACCCGGCTGTGGAGGCAGGTAAGCCGCACTACTGTTCCAGAGTAACACTGACTGACACCTTCTGGGCCCACGATCTTGACATATACCAGTGATGCTGCACACAGGGCACAATGAGACTGCTCGTCTGCGTGTTGAGACAGTGAGCACGGGGCTGTGCCAAGCTCGTGGTGGATGGAGTCGGGATATTAATCTACGGTACATCGCTGGCACAGTCCATCCGAGTTCAGACAACAGCTGGGAGCAGCCTCATGCGCTGGATGTCGATTTCAAGCGAAATCACATTCTGACGTTGTTTGCCAATGATGCGACCGCAATTCACAAAACGCACCATACCCACTTCACACACACCATATGACAAGACCTTTCGAGGTCCTGACACTCCTTCAACGGGGACGCAGACCAACAAGAGACACTCTACAACGCCATGGCACTTACACCACACGACTCCGACCACTGGTTCGAAGGCGATTCCCCAAAGAGAGTTGTCACATCCTCAAATTCCGCTGTCAAGTGGAAAAAGTGTTTCCCTTGGGTTCCTGGAAATAGACTTTATTCGAGGAATTACCAAGTGTTCGGATTCTCCAATTGAAATTCTCTTTCTTAGAATTTGGCGGTGATTTCCAAATAAGGAAACGGCGGTACGGTTCGGTCGGCGGCTGTACATGAGGTCTTTCCTTAAGACCTATAAACGGGAAACAGCGGCGGTAGCGGTTGCAGATATGGTGCGGCTGAAAAGAATGCAGTGGACTTGCTGAACTTTCCTTAGTAAACTTAAGAGCTCAAGTAGAAGCACAAGTAAGCGAAGGAAATTAATATTGACTTTCGGAAAAGTACAAAGTTGGGTGTTCAAGTAAACTACATGATAGAATTCGCTCTTCTTTTATATGTCCCGTTCATGACTCATTCTTCCTTCTGACTCATTTTTATGAGTCATTCTGACTCCATTCGTTTATGAGTCCTTTTGACTCCATTCGTTACGCTGCCCATTTTTCCCAACCGTTGCTCGAAGCTCATGTCCCGATGACTCATCATGAGTCACGTTATTGGGAATCCGAATATTTCGTTGAGCGGCGATGATTTTTCGATTCATACACTTTATAACAAACAATTTTTAGGCGGAACATCCGCGATGGACAGATTAATTATGGACTGTCCTCAGTCCTTCCAAGTGCATGCATCGAAAAATCATCTCGTGATTGCAATTCAAAACTATGTCATGACTACTGATTACATTAATTTTGGGCCTAGGACTACTCAGATCATTTCGAAGTCAGCTGAGCTGAGCTTGGGAATTGCAACACTTCCTTGAACTTCTGTATCTTCACTCTGGCCCGCATGACCAGCGTCGGCGGCTGTTGGAAATAGTGCTTCACCTCCACGTATGTCTGCTGCTCGGTCGCGTGACACTCCCACAGATTGTATACGCGCCCCTTCTTCTTGTAGAGCTTTGCCGTGGTCTGCCACGTCCCGACCATCTCTCCTATGTATACCACGATTACTCCTGCGTCCAATATCTCCCACGGAATACTGCCCAAGACGAAAGTGCGAGTCGTATGGTCCTTTTTGATGAATGCTACTTCGCGTCGTGGCTTATTTTGTAAAGCATGGTGGGGCGGGCGGCTGTTCAGTACTTCTTTGCGAAGGATGCCATAGAGTGTGAAAGCATCAAGAAGTTGCTGTGTTTCATCGACGGTGAATGGGTGGAATGTGGGATGCAGGTAATCATAGTCTTTTGATTCCTTCACGCGAAACTCGATGGGCTGATATTCGATATGGGTGGTTTCGATAGCTCCGTGTGAGCGTGAAGTGTGCAAGGGATGGATAGTTGTCGTGGGCCGGGAAGCGGTTTGTAATGATTTGGCGATGGACGCTGGGCGGTTATCTGTTTCTTCGTCCTCAGGGAGGGTGGGTGGAACAATCCGTAGGTGTCCCAAGTCGTGAAAGCGAATGAGAGCACGACAATATCGCTCTTCAGAGTCGGGGTCGTTATTTTCCTTTAGATAGTCATGACGGTCGTGACGAGGGTTAATGAATTTTATGTCAGCGATTTGAGCGACAGAGCTATTAAACTACTAAGACGTACTTCCGCATAATCCAGCCTTTCTGGCAGACTTTGGTAGGAGACATAGGTGCAGATCGCCACTTGATTTGTCCTCGCAGTCTGGTACGGCGGTGGCATAGGAGTTTGTCGTCTTTCTTGAAATGGTAGTGAAGTAGGATGAACAATGAGGGATGGACTTGAGATAGAGAAACTGTCGTCTCCAGACCCTTTTTATGTGGTCTGAAAAAAAAAAAATAGCTACTGAATTTCCATTTTGACTCGGCTAGGGACTGCAGCTTCCATTTCCGATGTCTTCAGACGGAACCGACCCTTATTTAGTTTAACTCGGGCTTTAGGCTTCGACTGATGAATCAAATAATTCTTCCTCCTCTTCTATTGATTCAGACTCGTCCTCATTGTCGTTTGTCATCCATCCCGTTCTCATGAACCAATGATTGCGGGTTATATGTGGTAAAAGTCGAAGAGCAGCTGTCGGATTTTGATGTAACAAGGTACCATCTAGTTCTTTTAATATATACGCGCCTCCTTTGTTTTTCCTTTCCACTTCATAAGGACCAAAATATCGATCTAAAGTCTTCTTTTTAGTGCTGACTTCCGATTCAATGGCCACATTTAGAATCAATACTAATTCCCCTGATTTACATTCTTCTTTCTGTAATTTCTTTAGAAACTTTCTTTCAAATTGCTTTTTTGATCGGAATCTTATCTTCTTCAATGTCTCTGATGCTCGTTTAATATCCCGTTCATGTTTGGTCAATTGCCGAATACGGAGGGTTAAAAGCTCGGTTGTCGTCATTCCTGATCGGAACCCGGTTACAAGAAACGTGGCTTCTGTCAGATCAAATGGAAGGAGTGGATCAGCGGCGTATAATAATTGATGCGGTGAAAATCCCGTAACACGGCTCACTGTAACTTGATCAGCAAGTAATGCGGCTGGTAGCTTTTCGAGCCACAACTATAGTTTTCCTCCACATGACTTCACCAAGGCTTCCCTCAACGTAAAATGACCTTGCTCGACAACCCCATTTGCGTGCTTGTTGTATGGGGAGATTCATACATGAGGGATTCCCATATTCTTCATCAGTTTCTTGAATCCTGCTTTCACTTCAGGGCCATTATCTGTAATGACTTTCCTAGGACACCCATATTGGCAGTATAATTGCGTCCAAAAGAACTCAGCTAAGTCCTCTGCCATTTTCGTTTTCAGGGCTTTCGCCTTGCAAGTTCCCAACAAGTCATCCCGAGCAGCAATGATCATTCGAAATCCACGCGCTTCCGGCATCATCATAATGTCTATATAAACGGTCTGGAATAGCGCTACGGGAGCAGAAACAGTTAAAGGTATCTCCATCTTCTTGGTACTTCACACCTGACATCGATGGCAGGAAGTGATATGATGCTGGATGTCGTTATGCATTTTTGGCCAGAAGAATCTGTTTCGTAAGATTTCCCATACTGCTCGAACCCCTCAGTGTCCTAATTCGTCGTGGGCTTGAGTTAAAATTCACAACCTATTTTCGGGTTCCATTATTACTACTAACGGTGAGCCCCCTTCATTTCTTTTGAACAATTTTCCGTCCTGAATAATGTACCGAGTGGCCTGTTTAATAAATCTTCGACGTTTCTGAGGTGTAGGAAATATTGGTGCCTCCAACATACTCAGAAATCGGTGAATATCCTGCATCAGGCGTTCTTGTCCGACTCGGGCAAGGTTACACGAAGGCGTCACTCCTTCTGAACTCTGCGGTTTGTTTTCTGGCTTTTCTACCGCAAAAAGTGCTACTTCGTCTAACCATGTATCATCATCGCTAACAGCTTCCTCGTCTTCTCCTCTCAATCTTTGAGACAACACATCGGGTCCCTGAAATTTAGTAGCAGGTACATGGACCAAGGCAAAATGGAACATCAAAATTCCTTGAATCCATCGGTTTACGGCCGCGTCAGGCTGAAGGTCAGGATTATTCAAAAGTCCCTGGATGAATTTCGCATCTACTTCCATGCAGAGAGGTTCTTAACCCCGATTATGTATAACCTTCAATGCCGCAAGGCCCGGTACAAACCGAACAGTTCTAATTTCGGCTGAGAGTATCGAGATTCTTGCTCGCTCATTGGAATAGACCCATAACGCGCTGGTCGCCGCTGTCCTTGCCCATCATTTTGGGATAGGATCATTCCCGTGGCTTCTCGACAGGAGTCGACAGACAAGAATACTGTTTCTTCTGACTCGTAATCAATTGGTCTTAATGCGGGAGCGCTTGCAACCAATATCTTGATTTTTGCAAATGCCTGTTCCCGTCTTTCATCCCGCAGAAAATCGAGATTTTTCCTATACAGTTCTGTTAACGGCCGAATGATCAATGAATAATTCAAGATCCATATCTGTACTGTCCTGCAGAGTCCTAAAAATCTTCGAACCTCCTGGGGTGTAGTTAAAACTGGCCAATCCAAAATTGCCGAAACTTTCTTCGTGTCTGGTGTCCGTCCTCCTGGTGTGCATAATTGGCCTACAATTAACACCTGCTTTTGACAGCATTGTAGTTTGGTTGCTGAAAAAGTCGCGCCAGCACATTTGACTTTGTGCATTATCTGGTAAACATCATTAGCATGTTCCCAGATCAAAGTCAGTATAGCATTGCCATCCAGCAAATCCTTCAACAAAATTGTCTACAATGGGCAGCATTCCTGTGTCCCTTACAGAGACTTTATTTAAAGGTTGCAAATCATGAACAATGCATAACTTTCCATTCTTCTTTAATACACAGAACCACCGGGACCTGTAGGATGACTGACACATTTCATACACGCCAGCTTCAATCTTCAGTTTTAAAACATTAATCACCTTCTGCAAGATTCCGGGGGGTATCGGAATATTTTTATACTCCCAAGGTGTATGCGGAACCGTCGCAATTTTGTATGGTGAGAAATATTCATCTTTGAAAGTTCCCCTTTCAGCGTCTTCAAATGCCAATACTGTTTGGTTCACTTCCATGACATGAACAAACAATCTCTCTTCTTCTTTACTCAGAAACCCGTCCTTATTAATGTCTAGCAATTTTAACCTTTCCTCATCAAGTCTGGCTGAAGGTGTGAACACCGGTGGATTAAAAGGAAGCAATGGTAATGTCTTCAATGGATCTTCCGGAATTTGGTGCTGCACCTCGTAGTCTGGAGAAAAAGTCGTAGATACTGGCCGGACCTTTTTATCCACTCGTTTATACATAGTAAACGACTGATATTCTTGTCCATGAGTGTCAACCAAATCCACAGGGTAAAATATGCATTCATCGTCCTCTTCAAGCTTTTTCTGGTCTGTATTAAATTGCTGCTCAACTTTAAGAATGCTTTCTCTTATTAGAAATGATGTATCTGGTTTCTCCGTTCGCGTATACAGTATATACCCATTACTTGAGCCAACATTTTGAAATCAATGTCGTGCGCTCAATCCTTGATCTTTTTGGATGATCCAAGTTGACAGTATCATAGATTAGTATCTCAACATTATATAGATCAGGTTGTGGAATATTCGAATATGTCTATGGGTGGTCTACTCTACACGAAACTTTGATGTCTCAAATGTCACAAAACCCGGTACTTGAGTCAAGTGTGACCAAGTGTGACTGCACTTGTTCCACCTCCTGTCTAGTCATTGTCAGAGTCGGAATCATCCTCGTCTGGCTGTTCTGGCAGCCCTGGTCTCCCCCCGAGCTCAACAGCCTTCGGTTTTTTCGCACGGACCGGCTTTTTGGGCAAGTCCTTCTTCCGGCAACCGCCTGCAAGCAGGGTATGACACTCGTCCTCCCACGCCGCAACAGCCTCCTCATGAGCCTCCTTTATCTCCTTCCATCGCTCCTCCAGTGCCTCCTTCGCATCTTTCGCAGCGTCCCGGTCTTTGGACCTCTGGAGCTTTGCAGCTGCCTCCGCTTCACGTAGGCGCTTAGCTTCCTCCGTTTTCTGGATCCATTCATCACTAGTGAGATGACGGCCTTGACCATCCATCGTTAATTTCGTTCGGTCAGACTTCTTCTTCGTCTCTTTGGCATTCAGAGCTCGACTCTGCTTTTCCACGAATAGATTTTGGATGACGAGGGTGGCGTGCAAGGCCTCGATGATGCCGTCGCGAGCAGCAATGTGCTGATTGGCCAGTCCAAGGTTTCGTCGCATTTCCTTTCCCGCTTCTATCAGCTCACTCTTGCTCATGTTCTCTAGGTCGCGATCACTAAGCAAGAGTGGTGTCCAATCTGGCCACGGAATTGTCGGCGGACCCTCTAAGACAAGTGCGGGAAGTCGGCTGCTGGATGTGACGGGATCTTTGGAGACGAGAAAGCTGCCAGTGCAGTTGTGGCAATTGCACTCGTCATCATCCACATCCGTTTGGAAGGTGTGTAGAGAGCCGGATCTATCATTGGGTCCTTCGCGCATCGTTGCGGTGTTACTGATGGACCAACAGGGATATGGGTGTCAGGATCGATGTCGAACGAGCTGGGGACGTGCTCGTGGAATGCGGCCATGACAGCACGGACCGGGCTTGGTTGGTTGGGAGAGTGGGAACACCGCCTTAACCGATGTCGCCTCAGCCGGCTTCATCTGCTGAGGCTTGATGACGTTGGGGTCAAATGGAAATATCCCCGTTACGTGGAAGGCGGCTTTGATGGTGCTCTCTGTGAATGCACACAGGTATGCACGTCCAAACAGTTCCGTAAAGTCGGCCTTTCCGACCTTTCGCCGGTGCAGTTCTTCGAACTGATTTATCTCCTCCTTCCAGATAACCTTCATTCGGGCAAAGCAGACGACGTTGAGCCCCTGCAAGGCATGGGTACAGTGAGGGGGGTAGCCAAGGACAATTATGTTGTTGTCGGCCGCGTACTTGAGAAATTCCAGGGTGTGGTGAGAGCTGTGACCGTCGAGAATCAGAACACAGATGCGTCCCCCCGCTTTCTCTCTTGTTTGCTCATCAAAATCTTTCACCAGATATTCATACGTGATCCCACCATCAGTCCATCCATTCTCGGAGACACAAATCCTGGTGTCATGTCAAACATGGTGCCATCGGCAAGGTGTGTGACTTACGACGCTCCCGAGATGTTATTTTCACCGAATTTGGTCTGCATGTTCTTCCCTTTGTAGATGATGGTCGGACGCAATGCAGTGCCGTCCGCACAGATGGTGATGATTGCGGTGACGTTCTCACGGTCCGTGCCTCCCTGTCTGTGCTGCAGCTTCGCTCCCTGGCGCCCAATCATCCGCTGTGTTCCCTGGTCTGACGGTGGGAAGCCGCTTTCATCCATGCCATAAATATCCTCCATTCTGATATTCTTGTCAGGGATGTGCTCCTTTACCAACTTAAACCATCCCTCCACTGCCATTGGATTCAAGGCCTGGGCCCTTTGCGTGTCAAGGGGCTTGCTCCAATGTGCTTGGAGTTCGTCGTGATGCCGGACGAGAAACTGATGGACCCAATTGGACTCTGGGTCAATGGATTCGCCGCCGCGGCTCTTCAGCACTTCGTTCGCGTGGGTAACGACTGCCCCGGGCTTCATGGGGAAACCGCGATCAGCCGACATCAAGATGTGATCGAGCAGGACGTGTTCTTCATTTGGCGACAATCTTTGTTTTTTTTGGTTCATCTCCGTGATTCCCCTTCCCCCAGTGGCGCTTCGACGGAGGGTTTCCTTGTCGACACTGTGGCGGTCCGCAATAACTTTGTTACTTACGCGCAATGCCTTGTCTTTGAGCGCGTTCTGCCGGAAGTCTTCAATGGCCCGTTCCATCTTCACATCTTTCCTCTTCTGTTCCTTTTGGTTCTTTACGGCTTTGGATAGCGCGCGAGCCATATCTGGATGAGTTCTAGGTGTTCTGGATGCACTGGAAGGTGGACACGTCTGATGGGTTTTGTTGATGTCACGCTGTTATGGCACGCGTCAAGATCACCTCATTTCTCACCCATTTCGTCCTGAAATCCCTTGATGTAACAGACCGAAATGTGCCTAGAATAGTACCAAACGACTTAGATCTGGCAAAACACCCGAAATCAGCCCTTAATTGGGCCCATTTGGGCGTCAAAAAGCTTCGATCACCAAATTTGGCTCATTTTGACAACGATTTTGGATGCCGTTCAGGCACCGTTGCTCCAATGGGTCCCATATTTGCTACATATAAGGGTATATTATAAGGGATGGTTTCTACCAAAGGGATAACGATTTGGTCGCGAATTGCACCAGTGGTGATGATTTGACTCAAGTAATGGGTATCTACTGTACGAGTGACAGAATTTTTCTCGAGAGTTTCGTGTGTCTCTTAATTTTTCGAATTTTTCCCGAACCCTTATCAGAATTTTTACGGCAAGGGTGAGAGAAACAAATACTACTATTACAAGGCACAGAAATTCTCGTCTCGTCATATCCTTCATTTCACTAGAGATTACAACCGGGCCCATCATCTTGGGGTCGGTGAGTTGATGCGGCGTAGCGGCCACATTTTGCATGGTACTGGGAATGCTGTCGAGTTTTGGTTCAGGCGTCAAAGCCCAGATATCTTCTTCTTCCATTAGTCGTACATCAGCAAATCTTGCAAGCGAGTTGGAAAGGAGATTCGGTGTTGAAGCCGTAATTATCACCGAGGGCGTGACAGTGGAAATAGGTGGCGTTGAAGCTCGTAATACAACCGAATTGCCGGTAGTCGAGATTGGTGTTACAGATTCGAAAGAATGATCTGGAAGATTTGTCGATCACGGTCTAGAACATATTAGATCATCCGCGACGGACAGATTAAATAAGGTCCCACCAGTTTCTTCAGACGGCGTGGATGGGGGAAGGAAAGTGGTTGCTAACACCATCGTCACGAGCGGCGTCATCAACGAAATCAGCATACATCATGTCTTCAGCTGTCGTCGTGTCCGGGGAAGCCCTAAGTGAATGCATTTCGCTCTTGGAGGCCAAATCCATGTCTTCGCTCTCGGGGTACTGTAGTTTGAAACCAAGCATTTCGTCGTCGGAATCCGAGTCCTCGTAGACAGGATAATCGTAGGGATTAGTCTCTGCGTAAGGGAGTAACTCCCAGTATTGCACATCGGGGTATTGGCTGTCGAGGAACCCCGCGTTAAGCAAGTGAGATATCACAAAGTCGTCCCGCAGATGTATGGTAAGTATTTCGAAAAGTAGGCCCGCCAGCGTATAACGTTGCTGGCTATGAAGAACACTCCAAAGCGTGTGCATTCTAGCAGCTTCGGAGTCATATAAAAGGGGGTGTCGGACGTAGACATCGGGAAAATTAAACTGTCGACAATAGGTGGATTGATTTTTAGAACACTCTTCATTGATGGCCGAAAAATGCTCGCATACCTCTGCAACTCCGTAGCGCTGCCAAATCAGGCTTTCAACGCACTGAAGACCTTCAAGTATAGCTCGGCGCACCCCGGCAAGCGATCGAAATACAGAGTCATCGGTAAGTCGTGCAACTTTTAGAGCTTCATGAATAAGAACACTGCGTCGCAAAAGTTCTCCCTGAAACTTACGAAAACGCTTATGCGGTTCTTTGAACCCACCCCCTCCTTCAACCATCGAGCGCTTTCCATTTCGTTGTTCCATCATTTCATCTGTTGCGGATTCCTCTTCCTGAGACTCCAGAACAGAATCAAGAGCGCCCGGCGCTTGGCACCCAGGGAGACTGAAATCCAGTGATGTCGGTGATTGAGTGGGGTCTGGGGACGGAGTAGGGGAAGCACCAAGAGATTCACGACGGGGTTCAAAACCTCCCTGGAGCGTGGAACGTTCCACGTCCTCGGACGCCATAGCCGTAAAATCCAACAGTTCGCAAAGAGATCCGCGCAGAGTCTGAAGGCAAGTGACAAAAGGCGCTCCATCCACTTGATCTTCCCATTCAAGACTCTCAGCCTGTTGTTCCAAGCTCTTGCGAAGCCACGCGTGCAATTCAGAATTTTGCTCAGGGGTAGGCGTTTCTTGAAAGCGTGGAAAAGCAGGATGCCCTAAATTCCCAAGGTATGGGCTTTCTGGCTGGCGAGGATAATCGAGTTCGAGCGGGGAAGGAACTCGAGCGGCGTCATTTGGGATGTTCGTGTCAGGGGTGGAGGACGTCACATTGCCACTGGTTTGATCAAACACCCTGGCAATCGCTTCGTCAATAACCACCTGCAGATCGGTGATAGAATCATCAGAAAAGACAGACCATTCAGAGGTTATCGGACTCCACACTTCTGGCTGTGTAGGCGAATCGGAATCGTACGGGTTGACTTCAGCATAGGATGAAATATTCGATGAATTGGCGGAAGAGCTAGATCAATGATCGCGGGTAACAACCTGCCCATGATGCGAATTCAAGGAAGGTGTCTCAATAAGGTCAGCATCAGATACGCGAACTCCGCTGAGAACCAAAGTCCCACGCTCGTCATCAGGGGTAACGGACCGGTGTCGTGACATATCATCCCCTACGTGAATCCATAGTTTGACTTCCGGCGATGGCTCGGGCATTATGGGCACCGACTCCGGAATATCTTCTTTGTTGTCCGATGGTAAGTTGGTCAAAGAATCCTCAATCACCTTCGTCATCGCCTCCACCACTCGTTCCTCACGCCTTCTCGTTAAACTCTCAGGAAAATCTGTGTACGCCGTCTGGACTTCGCGGGCAGTCTCGGCGAGGCGTTCAAAGCCTATTAAATCGCGTGGGGGTAGTTGGAGAAGATCATCCAGTGTTGGTCCAAGCGTCATATCCAGCACTCTGTGAACCTAAATCTCGCGCGCTATTTCTTCTCAGCGTAGATTATCTTGCCGCACCCGTTCTGCACGTGCTGCCTGAATGAACTCAGCATCCAGCAAGATGTCATCCATGTAACACCACGTACCTGCAGTCTCAGTACCCCGCCTGAAATTCTCAGCAACCTCGTGAGGAGAGGTGTCGACTCCCGAAGTCCAAAACGGACAGTCCATGAGTGTGTCGTGCTGAGGTTCAAAACATACGGCGCAAATGCCAGTCTGGATTGGGGGTGAAATACTACTTTGGCTATTGTCTGGCTCGTCACCAAACTCTGGAGTTGCCTGCTTGTAGTCTTCAGGAAGCCCGAGATAGCCGGCACTATGTTCATTTTCTTCAAGCGTAGTGGCGACGCGTATCACAATGTCCTGCGACACCTCCAGAGGTAAGGGAGTCACAACTGATGCTGTTGTGGTCGCA
Source organism: Mycena vulgaris (assembly GCA_029204335.1). Taxonomy (NCBI): domain Eukaryota; kingdom Fungi; phylum Basidiomycota; class Agaricomycetes; order Agaricales; family Mycenaceae; genus Mycena; species Mycena vulgaris. The sequence continues at coordinate 273,454 of JARGYA010000178.1, forward strand.
GTGGATGGCAAGCCAAGCAAATCGGGACTGCTACGCCCGCTGTGATTCAAGAGAGTCTTAGCCGGTTCTACTCCTTCGCCAGGTGGCTGTTTTTCGAAATAAGTCTCAAGTTTTAAAACTTCTGACCAATTACTCGCCATAAATGTATGTTCCAAATATTCTTTGACCGGTGTCGTGAGCGGCTCACTCTGGGCGTGTGCAGGAAATTCAGTGCCGTTTCCGGTCGTAGGGTCAAGCGGAAACATCTCCTGCATGGCGGCCTGAAGAGCTGCGTCGGGGGGATAAAAAAGTTCCATCTGCCAGGCGTGATCAGTTGACCTTGGCGCCTCAAAGTGCAGCGTAAATTCGTGACCTGAAACGGAGAACGGCTTCCCAGTTTCTTCATTCTCAAAAAGCTGCCATACGTTCTGGGACGTGCTCCGATGAACGACCTGCCCATCAGGCAAGGTCACTGCACCATAATATTCCGACTGCGGGGCAACAGCGAATGTGGGACGCACATCGAGAGGCTGTTTGTGAATATACTTCTCCCATTGGCGTGTTACGGCCGCGTCGACTAGCTGAACTGGGGACTCTTGATCGACCACGTATATCGTCTGGACCGGAGGATGGTGCAAGGGCTGGCGGAGAAGGTACTGGACGGAATCGGGCTCGCGATCGTTGCTAACCTCCACAGCAATGGGGAATCATTCGGGTGATATAAGCGGAGAGGACATAACAAGTTGTTCGACTAAAGAAACAGGCCGTGGCAAGTCTTCGGGTTGGGATTCTCCCTTGTTATATGTACAGAATAACCGACTCATTTGTTGTCATTCTAACTCATTCTTCAGAAGCCCTCCCTCGGTCGCAATCCAGGCTGCAGTCAGTTCTCGAATAAAGCGGCATCCCGCCTCCATGAACTTAATTAACAGAGCCGTGCTATTGGCAGCAACTAAAGTTCGACGCCTCATGCGCCCTCGAAATTCCCCGTACTCACTTTCACAAGTTGCAAGTTTTCCTTTTTCAATGACATTTCTCGAATCACGGCACCCTTCCAGAATTCTTTGCGAATTTCGACGTGAGTCTCTTGGAGTCAAGAACACAAATGACTGATAATGTGTCACGTTCTCGGTGCGGAAATCTGTTGTTGGGCCGTCATACGACACCGCTAGTAACTCGTAGCGTGGTCTTCGCGTAATTCTGTCTTTGAAAATCAAATAAGTCCCCTCTACTTGTTCGTCTATGCTCACTAAATTCCCTCTTTGCCAGGGTCTTCCTAGAAGCAGATCAAACAGCGCCTTTTGCGACACCCACAGGTCTGTAACTGTAGTTGCTCCACCACAATTAAATTCTACATCTTGAATCCATCCTTGCAGTTGCCCCCTACCACCATTGGCGTCATTCATGTTCGTCATTTGGCTCATATCCGCCGCTCGTCGAATATTAAGTGCTGCAACGTCTGCTCTTACTACATCTAATTGGGACCCGGTACCAATAATAGCCCACACTTGGTTCCCATTTGTCTCCATTTCCACCTTAATTAGTACACCTTCTGTTCTAGGCCAGTCAAGGTTTGCAATTAATGGGTGGTCACCTGAATTTCCCAATAATACCGCGCGCACATTTTTGACTCGAATCAAATCCTGGAAGTCGGTGCGCAATTCCTTTGAGGTTACCATAATCTCTCGTACAGTCATAGGGACTATGGCATCTAGAATTCGATTTACCACTCCCTGCCAATCAACAGTTTTGGAAAGCTCCGATTTTCGCCCAGCACTTCGTGCCATCACCAACTCTTCTTCTTTTGACGCAACTGATTCCGTGCCCACCTTCTTTCTGGCATTCTTCTTTCCATTTCTATCTTTAATCTTGCCATCCATCATTTCTACATCCTCGTCATCTTGAAATCTTACTCGGTGTGCTTCAACTGGGGTTACTTCTTTCGGTTTTTCTGTGGGGGTAAGGACACGAGGCATCTTCTCTGCTTCTGCTAAATTTGGTCCTAAAGACGGCTGAGTAGTCTCCATAGGGCTACTTATATCTTGGTTATTTTTATTCGTTCCTCCTTTTGATCCTCCGTCCTCTAAATCCCGTACTACAGATTTTTTGCCTTTGTCCCTACTTGGCGGATATACACCATCAAATATCAATTTCCGAGCTGTTTCATACTCGGAACAGAACGTTCTGCTGGAAGGACTTGCAGTGAGCTCAATCGAACCCTTTTTGGTGTCGTCAAGTATACTTCTGCAAGGTTCTTATCTGATTCTTCCTCACTATCTGTTTCTTCTTCTGAACTTTCGCTATATACTTCTACAATACAGGCCCGGCGTTCTGTATTTTCCTGGTAAAAATTGTGCACCGCCTGTCTCGTGGGATCCAAAGCCTCATCTATCACACTCCACATGACCCTCGGTGTGTTATTCCCTGCAATTCTCTCCGCTGCTGCAGCAAGTGATTCTCCAGCTTGGCACCATATGGAACTTCTGTTCTTCATTGTCAATTGCCGGCTGTCTTCATTGTAAGAGATTATATTCTGTTTTACTAGCTCCGCAATGTGCTGACATCCTGATATTCTGTGGCCTTCCCCCAGACATCCGAAACATCCTGTAAATTCCCGTGCTGTATTAACATTCGGCTTACCCAACGAAATATTATTAGGAAATGTCGCCGGCGTTGCAGGGCGTTCTGGATTAGGCAGAGTCACGTTGTTGCCCACTGGTCGAGTACGTACTTTTTCTTGCCAATCCATCTGCGGGGGTTTGACACATTCCTCTGCAGTCCCACTCTTATCGAGAACCATTACTTTGTAGTAAATTGGTGCGTACTCTGGGTCATTTAGGTTCATAGTGTTCAACTTACGAATCATACTAGCTATTTTGTCCTCGTTTCCTGGTGTAAACCTGGTGGTTTACAGCATATATAGTCCGCCGGTGGTCAACAAGTAGTTGTTGATTATGCTGCCTTTTGGTGTGGAGGTCTATGACGCTGGCGGGCGCAGGCTTCCACTTAATCAACAAATAACAACAACAGCGGGATGAGGCGGGTTCAAACCGGGCGAGGTGTGAATTGTCGAGCCGTCACGTGAGTTTGTTGCAAGGTTGGTAAGCCCATCCTAGGGCCCGGGTTCGAGACTGGCAGGTGGTGGTATCCAAATTGGGAGAGTCCACCCCTAGTTAAGTTTGATACCGGCTGGTGGTGGTACCTTAAAAGCCCTTGGGTTGCTCTATGTATGGCTCTTCTCAATATAGAGGGGAAGGGTGTAAATCTGGTGGTTTACAGCATATATAGTCCGCCGGTGGTCAACAAGTAGTTGTTGATTGATATGATTATGCTGCCTTTTGGTGTAGAAGGTCTATGATGCTGGCGGGCACAGGCTTCCACCTGGGTACTTTTGCTTATCTTTTTCTCCTATGTCTCTTTTCGCCGTCATTGTTAGGGATGGCGCCTAACCATAATTTTATACGCATTTGCCTCTATATTTTCTTGTTTGGATCAGGAGCTATTGATCCATATTTAAGCCGGCCTAGATTAGATAATCGAGATCGAATTCCTTACACTTGTACCACATACCACGATTGTCAACTAACCCTCACGGGCCGTGCAGACTCTTTTGGTGTGAGCAAGTTAGGAAATTTGAGACATAGCTCAACGCTACTTTACACTTTTTTGAGTCCTACGGACTACCGTGAAAACTGTTTGTCGACAGACAAAAAAAAAAAAATTTGTATGATTGTTTCCACTATGGGAAATAAAGAAAAGAGACAACGGCAGCGCGAGCGTGAGCTGCGGAAGGCTGCAGACATCGCCCGCGATAACAGTCAAGGTCTGGACGCAGGTGCGCAGACATCAATGGGATCGCCGTCATCATTGCCGGCATTGCCGCCGGAAGACAGATCGCTAAGATCCGACGACGGAGATCCTCTCCGATTGACGGGGATCCGCTCCGGCCATCAAGAGCTCCCCGCATCTTCCCCTCTGCCGCCGTTGACACCATCGCTACAAGAGCGATCTCGAATTGCTGAGCAATCGCCACGCTACAGGATCGATCACGCCCGAAGCGGGAGCTCAGCGGAGCGTGCGTTGGTGGACGCACGCCTCTCCATCAACGCTGACGATTCACACCGAGGACGGCCTTCATCCATCAGCAACAACTGGCGCAAGGCGACGGTCCGCGACGAAACCGACGACGATGGCATGACCGACAAGCGGGAGTAACGCAGGTCGGGAACAGGGCAGCCCAACGCGTGGTGAGTTGCCTAGTTCGTCACCATATCCCGGGGACGGTGAATCCGTCATGGGCGACCGCGAACGGTTGCAGAGACGATTGGAAAAACAACGCCGCAATCGAGCAGAATCTCTTGAATCTGCAGAGCTTCGGGAAGCTTTGAGGCGTAGTCTCCCTACCGAGTCGGCGCCATCAGGGTCTGAAGCGGAGCACCGACCTCACGTCTGGACGGACGCGAATTTAGAAGCGGCACCCGCGGCACTCGCTCGCAAACAAGGCACGGAGGAAACCACGGAAGAGTTCCACCGTCGCCGCGAAGCACTGGCTCGCTCGGAACGTCGGTTACGCGAATTACGCGTCGAGGACGATCACATTCTCGCCGAGGCTATAGACTCGGAGCAGCAGCTGGAGGCCGCAGATGCGGCACTAGCTCAGGCGCTGCAGAGCGCAGAGCTGCGTAGGCAAGCCAAGTTGCGCGCCAGTCAGAGTGCGGCAGAACGCGCGGTAGCGCGAGAGGAGGCGGAAGCCGCAGAGATGG